>CAUYRT010043336.1:0-20921 GCA_963574885.1 Lepilemur ruficaudatus | reverse complement strand
AGAAAGAAATTAATTGACCAACTAAAAATATATAGAAAAAATTAGCCAGGCATGGTGGTGCATGCCTGTAGTCCCAGCTACTCAGGAGGCTGAGGCAGAAGGATTGCTTGAGCCCAGGAGTTTGAGGTTGCTGTGAGCTAGAATGATGCCACAGCACTCTAGCCTAGGCAACAGAGTAAGACCCTGTCTCAAAAAAAAAAAAAAAAGTTAATTACAGATAAAATTCCAACTTCCAGCCAAGATAAAATAATAGAAACAGATTTACTCTAACCTGAAACAAATGAAAGAATAGACAAAAATTAAACAACAGTTTGTAAGACACTGGACATAAGTTAGCAAAAGACGGACTGCTGAGAGAAAACAGAAAAGGTGAGCTTTGAGAGCTTTCAGGACATGGTATGGGAAGGGAGACCCATGCAGAGTCTGACGGACTGCTTGACTTGAGGAGATGAACTGAGAATCCAGAGACATCAGGGTGGTTAGAGTCACAACATAGGGTAGCAAAGAGAAGAGTAGCACAGAAAGAGAATTATAAAGATCTGTAAAGTCTTGGCACATTCAGTAGAGTACTGATTAGGATGTGTGTAAGGAAACTACCTAAGACCTGGAAGAAAACCACCTGAAAGGATTAGAAGGGTGAGTGCTCAGAACTCACACAGACCTATGAATAGTTGCTGCTCCCAAAAGCCGGACTGAAAAATTTCATTTCATAGAGAAATGGGTATTCAGAAGGATCTTGCCTCAACAATGGAAAATAATTAGTACTATACTAAACACTACTCTGCTCCCAATTAACAAACCTTAAAAGCAAGACCTAGAAAGATGAAATAGTGTCAAAGTAATTTAACTGTGTCCTAGAACAAAGCTCAAGAATATTTACCAGAATACAAAAATATCCAGCACTCTACAAATTAAGATCACAATGTCTAACAACCAATAAAAATTTATCAAGCATGCAAAAGAGGAAAATACTATCCATAATGAATAGGGGGAAAAAAATCAAAGTAAAAGACATAGAAGTGACACAGATGTTAGAATTAGCAAAGATCTTAAAAAAGTTATTATAGAGTTATTGAAACTGAATTCCACATATTCGAAAAGCTAGAGAAAAAACTGAACAGAAAAAACTTAAATAGAGATAAGGAAGATATTAAAAAGACCAAAATTTAACTTCTAGAGATGAAAACTACAATTTCTGAGATGAAAAATACATTGCATGGAATTAATGGCAGATTAGACGCCGCAGAAAAAAAGATCAGTGAATGTGAAAACATGGCAATAGAAACTATCCAAAATGAAATAGACCAAAAAAACTAAAAATAAACAGAATATCAGAGAGCTATAGAAGAACTTTAAGTGGCCTAATATTAGAATGTAATTAAAGTGCCTAAAGGAGATAAAGAGGTGGGTGAAAAAATATTTTTACAAATAACGTCCTGGCTAGGCACAGTGGCTCATGCCTGCAATCACAGCACTTTGGGAGATCAAGGCAGGGGGACTGCTTGAGGCCAACAGTTCAAGATCAGTCTGGGCAACATAGCAAGACCTCATTTCTACAAAAGTTTTTTAAATTAGCCAGTCATCACCATGCCTGTAATCCTAGCTACTTGGGAGGCTAGGGCAGGAAGATCACTTTAACCCAAGAATTCAAGGTTACAGTGAGCAATTAAGCTAAGATCATTATGATCGTGCCACTGCACTCCAGCCTAGGTAACAAAGCAAGACCTTGTCTCAAAAAAAGAAAGAGAAAAAAGAAATAATGGCCAAAATTTTTCTAAGTGTGATAAAAACTGTAAACCCACAGATCTATAAAGCTCAATAAACCTCAACCACCAGAAACATGAAAAAAACACAAATTCTGTCAATCAAATTGTACAAAATAGCAATAAAGATAAAATCTTAGCAGTCAAGCAAAAAAAATAAATAAATAAAAGACACTGCATACACAGAACAAAGATAAGGATAACAGCAGATTTCTTATGTGAAAGAACATAAGTGAGAAGATGGTACAGCAACATCTTTAAAGTACTGGTGGGGAAAAAAAAACCTGTCAACCTAGAATTAAATACTCAGCAGAAAGCTTTTAAAAAAACAAAAACCTTCTCAGATATACAAAAGCTGAAAAAATTTCTCACCAGTAAGTAAACATTTCCACAAGAAATGTTAGTCCTTAAGACAGAAGGAAAATAGAAAACGATACGAAATGGAAATATGTATATATACAAAGGAATTAAGAACACTGAAATTGGTAAGTATGTGAATATATAAGATTTTTTTTTTACTTAAATCTATTTAAAAGATAATGAGCACTTTAGACACAAATAATAACAATGTAGTGTGGGGCTTATAGCTGGGGTAGTCAGAGAAAAGTTACATCCTATGAACTCTAAAGTGAAAGATGTATACTATTAAAGCCAAAGGAATGTTTAAAATAACACAAAGAGTTAAAGCTAATAAGCTAACAAAGGGCATAAACTGGAGTCATAAAAACAATACAAAAGTATTAAAGAAAAATTGAAAAAAGAAATAACACATGGAACAGAAAAGAATATGATGGCAGATTTAAATCTATATTAATCACAATAAATGTAAAAAGCCTAAACACCCCATTAAAAGGCAGAGATTGTTACAATAAATCACAATGAAATACACAGTATTTTCTTAAAGAACTTTTAAACAAACATATACTGAGTGTCAATAAGCTGAATGAATAAATAATTGTGCCCATAAGTCTTAAGTAAAATCTGCAAATAGAAATCAGTAAATTAAAGAACAATGTGTATGCATACTTTGGATATCAAACTCAAGTTATTCAAATCATTAGACCCATGAATAATTCATATATACTAAATAACTTTTACCTCTCATTAAGCTCTAATAATTGTTTTTTTTTATTATCGATAGAGACTGTCCTGGGTTAAAGATGCAATACAATTGCCTGCATTCTCTGTATTTGCAGTTGTATATACTGCAAACGTTGGTTCTATGTACACAAAACATCCTTACCAAAAAACGATTTAGTTTGGACCCAAAAAAACTAAGTATGTGAGCATAATTAGCTAGATTTAGTAATTCCACAATGTATACATATATCAAAACATGGTATATACCACAAACATACAATTTTTATTTGTTATTTTAAAAAAAGAAAGGAAGAATGAATTCAATTTGGTTCATACGCTCTTACAACTAATGCTAGAGGTTTCAATATTTAGAATAAAATGTAGACTGAAATACAAAGGATTATCTACTTTAGTTAAATCCCAAACTAAACAAACTACAATATACTTTGAACATATTGATTACTGAGGTTTTACTAAATACTAAAAAAAAAAAAGCTAAAGAGACATAAAGAGATGTCTCAGGATTCTTCTTTGCTCCCATCCATTTTTTTTTTTTTTTTTTTGAGACAGTCTTGCTCTGTTACCCTGGCTAGAGTACAGTGGCATCATCACAGATCACTGCAACCTCAAACTCCTGGGTTCAAGCAATCCTCCTGCCTCAGCCTCTCAAGTAGCTGGGACTACATGTATGTGCCACCACGTCTAGCTAATTTTTTCTGTTTTTAGTAGAGACAGATGTCTCACTCTTGCTCGGGCTGGTACTGAACTCCTGACCTCAAGTGATCTTCTTGCCTCAGCCTCCCAGAGTGCTAGGATTACAGGCATGAGCCACCATGCCCAACCTCACCCATTAATTTTTAAATACTTTGCTCCTCTTCACTAATCATGAGCTCCTAAAAAGGTATAAGAATCATACTTTATCAGTTATGTTGAGACTTGTGCTTGGGTGCTTTACATTTTTTGTTTCTGATATTCACAACTGTTATCCACATTTTACAGGTTTTAAAAAATATATATTAACTTAAAACAAAAGGTTTGAGAGAGCTTATTGTCAGGCCAGGGCTCTGTCTTGTCAAAGTGAATGATCTCCTGAAAACTCTGCTGATAATCTGCAGAAGGCACAGGGCAAAGCAAGCAGAAATTGGCTGACCTGTGCTTACTATCCTATATAGTGAAGCAGCTGCACAGTATCTATGCAGCTCCTGATATTATATGTTCAGTTACACTGCAGATACCTCTGGAAATAACAATAATTTAAATGGTATAATGGTGTACATCTCACCATTGGCCTGGGCTACCTAACAAAACACGGAAGTTTAAGAGTCCTCTGATCCATGAGGTCTCTGACAAAGGGTCTCTAAGATTTTTTTCATTATCTCCTATGAATCTTATTAAAAACAAGCACGCACACACAATAAAATTTCTCTTGCTCTTCCCCACCCCATAAGTACGCGTAAACCAAAGACACAGAATAGAGGATTTTCCCCATCCTATTTTAGGAGAAATTATTCTGTCTTGACTTCCAATGGAATATTGCCACTATATGTCTCAAAAGAAAATTACAAGAATGCTTTATCATAATAGTTTGGGTATCATTACCTATACAAAATCTATAAAAACAAATTTTTAACACAGCAATACTTGCCATATTAATAATATAGACTAGCCAGGCATGGTGGCTCACACCTGTAATCCCAGCACTTTGGGAGGCCAAGGGGGGAGGATTGTTTGAAGTCAGTAGTTTGAGACCACCCTGGGAAATACAGAGAGATCCTGACTGTACAAAAACTTTAAAAATCAGCCAGGTGTGGTGTAGTCCTAGCTACTCAGAAGGCTGAGGCAGGAGGATCACTTGAGTTTGAGGCTGCAGTGAACTGTAACTGGGCCACTGCACTCCAGCCTGGGTGACAGAGCGAGACTCTGTCTCTCTCATTCATTCATACATAAATTAGGCCAATCTTTTTCAAAGATTTTTTTAAGAGGCTAAATGTTGCTGTGACAAAAATTCTTACTAAATTAATGACTGAAACTGAGTAATATATTTTAATCTGAGCTTCCTAGCAGCTAAAATAAAATAGGAAATATACTGGGTTATATAGTTTTCATTGCCTAGTACAAAAAAGCATATAAATTCTTAGTAATTTTTTTAGTTTTATCAGAAATATATCAAATTATTTCCCACATTAAAAAGGGTTGCTAACACGGTACATAACAATAATAGCTAACATGTACTGATCACTTACATCAAAGCAATGTACTAACATCTTCTATGCAGTCTCACTTCATCTTTACAATCATCCTGAGTTAGTCATTATTATCATTCCCATTCACTATTGATGCAGAAATATTCTTTAAATGAATGCCTTTTATATCTTTTTCCTATTAATATAAAAGCCAAAGGGATGACATTAAATCTTAGAAAAAGGCATTTTTGCAAGTAGACTAGATAATACATGTATATTTTGAAAATAATCATCTTTCAAAAACCTTCATTGAAATATTTCTTGCTGATCTTACTTTGTTGAATTTACTTAACTTTTCTAAACTTACAATTTGTACAAATTGCAAGCATCCATTAAAGCAAACAGATAAATTGCTTTAATGTGTATGTGGGTATGTATGTATACATGATTTTTCTTTAGCTTATTTTTGCCAAATAAAATGTCACATAGAAACTAGATATGCTTATCTTGAAAAACAGAAACTTTACTACATAAATTATATTTGTCAGCAAACATTTGGGAAGTTAACACATAGAGGAACATTCAAAGTTACCAACAAGGACTATAGGCAGGATGATTTCATTTCAATATGAGAGAGAAGATGTTTAACATGATTATAAAGAGAAGTGAATCACTTTTCAAAGTTCACTAGGTTCTCCAGCACCAAAAGCATTGAAGCAAAGAATGAAGTCCTGTGTGAAAGACGTTCTAAAAGGATTATGCTTTCGAAAGTGTATTAATAGTTTCCTAGGTTGCCATAAGAAAATGCCAGAAATTGGGTGGCTTAAAACAACAGATATTTATTAACACTTCTGGAATCTAGAAATCTGAGATCAAGGTGTTGGCAGGGCCATGCTCCCTCGGAAACCTACAGGGAAGAATCTTTCCTTGCCTCCTCCTAGTTTCTGTTGGTGTGCTGGCTTATAGCTCCAGCACTTCAATCTCTGCCGCCATCATCACACAGCATTCCCAACCATTTGTCTGTCTCTCTACTCCTCTTCTTTTAAGGACACCAGTCATGTTGGGTTAAAGGCCATAAAATACTATATAACCTCATCAACTTAACTAATTATATCTGTAATGATGTTATTCCAAATAAGGTCACATTCTGAAGTACTAGGGATTAGAACTTCAACATATCCTTTTTGCGGATACATTCAACCCATAACAGATATGAAGAAAAACTAGATGATTATCAGTCCTAAGACACTGAGGCTCTAGGCATATATGAGACAGAAAATGCAACTTTATATTACACAAGGGAACTTCAAAAAGGTTCATAAAAATGTTTATCATGGGCTGGGTGTGGTGGCTCACACCTGTAATCCTAGCACTCTGTGAAGCCAAGGTGGGAGGATCACTTGAGTTCAGGAGTTCCAGACTAGCCTGAGCAAGAGTGAGACCTCATCTCTACTAAAATTAGAAAAAATTATCAGCCAGGTGTGGTGGTGTGTGCCTGTAGTCTCAGGTACTCAGGAGGCTGAGGCAGGAAGATCACCGAAGCCCAGGAGTTTGAGGTTGCTGTGTGCTAGGCTGATGCCACAGCACTCTAGCCCAAGCAACAGAGTGAGACCATGTCTCAAAAAAAAAAAAAATAGATAAATAAGTTTATTATGAAAAAACTATGCATGAATTTCAAAAATTTTCTGCAGCAACATAAACTCATACTAACGTGTTATAATATGCCTAACCTGGATCTGGTTTTAGGCACTAAGAAGGAATGAGACATCAGTTTAAAAAGAGCTCCTATCAGAGCAACATGAATTCTGCTTAAATTGAAGCAAAAACAAACATCAAATTTATGGTGAAGTTTGGATGGAAGAATGGTGAAATCACTGATGCTTGATGCTTTATGAAAAGTTTATAGGGGCAATGCCTCAAAGAAATTAGCAGTTTACAAATGGATAACTTGCTGTAAGAGGAGATGAGACAATGTTGAAAATGCCGCAGCTCTCACCCACATCAAGAAAGTGAAAAATTGGGCTGGGCGTGGTGGCTCACACCTTCACCAGAGGGTGATCTTCTCCATCACAACAATGATCCTGCTCATTCCTCTCATAAAACAAGGGCAATTTTGTGAGCATTTCAGTGGGAAATCATTAGGCATCCACCTTAGGGCCCTGATTTGGCTCCTTCTAACTCTTTTGTTTCCTAATCTTAAAAAATCTATAAAGGACACCCATTTGTCTTCAGTTAATAATGTAAAAAAGACTGCACTACTATGGTGAAATTCCCAGGACCGTCAGAGTTCTTTAGGGATGGACTAAATGGCTGGTATCACCACTTGCAAAAGTGTCTCAACCTTGATGGAGCTCATGTTGAGAAATAAAGTTTATATTTCTTACTTTTATCTTTTAATTCCATTTTTCCACAAATTTTTTGAAGTACCCTCATATATGAGCAGAACAATAATCCCAATTCAGTCATTTATTCACGTTATTCATTTAGCAAATAGGTATTTGCTAGGCATTGTCCTAAACGCTGGAAACACACTGAAAAAAAGTTCCTGCCCTCATGGAGCCCACATTAAAATAGGGGAAAAAAAGTCATCATTTCTGACTATCTACTTTGTGCCAGGTATAGTAGTAAAAACGCACATGTTATCCCATTAGTCCTCAAAACAACCCCTATTAGTTAGAAAGTTTTATCCCTTTACCACATGAGAAAACTAAAGCAAACATAGTTACCTGTTGAAGGTCATCATCTTCATAATGAATTGACACTTTTTTCATCATAAAATGTCCTTTTTATCTTTAATGCTTCTGTTTGTATAGAAGTCTATTTTATCTGATATTAACATAGCCACCCCAGCCTTCTTAAGCTTACTTTCTCTATATGCTTGGTACAAATAAACATGTTTAGATGTTACTGTCAAGCGACAGAGTAATTAAATTTGCAATCCCTGACGAATACCTCAAATATCTTGGATTCAACATTCAAAGCTTCCATTCATACAGGCCCCTTAATTTTTGCAAAACAAATTAATCCACTGATTCTATAGATTTCAATTACATTTTCTTCTTCAATTCACATTTCAGAGGTTTTTATTTAAGTGTCCTAAACATACCTAGGGAATGAAACAGTGAGCATAGCAGAGGCTCTAAACCAGGCTTAGTGGCGTTCCCAACAATGGAAGATTTCAAGAATTTACTGAATTACAAACTTCCAAGGCAGCTATCAAAGGAAATCTAAAAGTTGGATGATATGCCCCAGACTAGATAATTTGAAAGATGCCTTTTTAATCTATGAACTTATGACTTCAGTATTAATAATACCTTATTATTTGTAATAAGCACATGCTTAGGCAGAAATACACAGCCTGGTGCTGTTCAGGGGTTAGATTTATATAGGAAAATATCATTTATTATTACCTATTAATTTGAAATTTATATTAATAGTTTATATTAATAATATAATATATTTATATTAATTTATATTAATAGTTTATATTAATAGTTTGACTATAGTCAAAGTTTGGCCTTGCTCTACTTTCCAGGCAAATAAAAAGTGAATAGTGTAAAAAATATCTAAAGAAACTAGTTCAGTACTTCAGTATCCAATGTCTGTTGCTTTAGAACCCATTTACCTTACAGTGTGCACATAAATTATGTGTACATACTGTTTTTATAGTCTCTTTTAAGAAGCTCCTTAAACACAGAATCAGTATTTTTTTTAGCTTATTTTCAGTTACCATACATATACAAAAGTTAGTAAATCTTTTTTTTTTTTTAAACACAATGGCAATTTATTTTTTAAAAGGGCTCTGTGTCAGCCTATGGTTTGCCTTTTCTTTGTATAAAAAATTATACAAACTTTGAAAATTACATAAGTTGTAATCATCTAATACTGTGGTCCCCGATCCCCAGGCCTCAGACCAGTACCTGTCCGTGGCCTGTTAGAAACTGGGCTGCACAGCAGGAGATGAGCAGCAGGCGAGGGAGCAAGCAAAGCTTCATCTGTATTTACAGCCACTCCCCATCACTTGCCATCCCCCCGCATCCCTACCCATTCCATGGAAAAATTGTATTCCATGAACCAGGCCCTGGTGCCAAAAAGGTTGGGGACTGCTGATCTAATACATTCAGAAAAAATTTTCCCTCCCTCCCAACAACTATGCAGGAGGAATTAAAAGTCCTGTAAAAAGGCCAATTCAACATGGTCTCTACCCTAGTAGACACAAAAAGTGAAAAGATGGGGAAAAAAACAGAAATCGACTAAGAGGTGTTGTCAATGTCTCTCAGGAGTGGGGCCCTGGCTGTCGCCTGGGGCTGTGAAAGGCAGAGCCTGCAGCATGCAGTATGGCAGCTGGAAGACCTTGCAGCCACATCTTCCTCATCCCAGCACATCCATGTCCCAACTTAAGTGTTATGGAAATCCTTCAGCAGGGTTCTCCTCCACTGCTCCACTATGTGCATCTGGTTCTCCAAGTCCCTCTGTCATAGCTGTCTGCACATTCCACTTTCTATGAGAGGTTTTCGATCTCAGCCCCCAGATGAGCCTGCTGGTATTCAAACAGCTCCTTTCTGGGTCCAAACTCCATGTAGTATGCAAATGAGTAAGTGCACTGCAAGGTATACTGACACTTAGACAAGAACTTGGTATTGTTCTGTAGGTACGGCCAGTCTATCAATGTCCCCGGATTGTTCATGACCCTCTTTTGAATCTTGCCAGTCGATCCATGTCCCCAGATTGTTCATGACCCTTTTCTGAATCTTCTCATGAATCTGCTGGTATGTGCCTCTAGCTGCAAGCTTTTGTTGTGATTTTCCCACCTTTCAAATTAAAATAAGTACTTCTTGAGGGCTTCCCTGCCCTAAGCTTGCTGGTTGACAGTATCAGGATTCTGCTTGTAATGACTGTACTCATAGCTGTACTCACTGCCACGAGTCTTCCAATTTCCTAGACACATCCAGCAGAAGACAGGTTTACATTTGGAGCACTGCATGTAATTATAGCCTCCATTCTTCTCAATGCAGATATTGTACTTGGGACAGTCTTTAGAGTGAGCACCAATGCAGTTGGTTGTTTGAGAGTCATCTGCACATTTCATGAGCCATTTCCAGATTGTATTATAGCAGAGTCTGTGAGGACATGATACATCTGATGACTCTTGAAACAGAAGACCTCACTGCACCAATTATACTACACTTGATGAGCTCTAGGTTCCTGTACCTGAATAACCATCATGGGGCAGTCTGTTCGAGGGCACAGCTAGTGCTGGTAATGACTCTCTGAATAGTCCCTGAAGAGGTACTTTCTCCACTTGTCTCTCAATTTTTCATTGGGAAGCAACTGAAACACAAAGTCCTCTGATGTACAGAGTAGACGGTCATAAGCCACAAAAGAGACTCCCATGCAGTCCTTGACAAGTACTAAGCAGTGCTGCTCCCAACAACTATGGCAAAACTGGTACTGACAGGCCAGAAAAAGTGGATCTTCCTTCCACACAAACTCCATACACACTGCACAGTGGTGAGGGGGAAAGGCTTTGGGAACATGTTTTGATCAATTAGGCTGAATTTGAGCTTCAAGTCCAGTTGAGAGGAATTGGACTTGTATTTGCCCAACATCTCTGAGACTTCCCAGTGGAAACTGACGAATATAAGTTTAGCAAGTGAATGAGATACCTTTATGACAGAGGCTAAAGTTGGTCATGTGCTCCTTAAGGGTACCCTCCAAGTCCTTGTAGGTCATGCAGAGAACTGGTACTCCACGGGATCAAAGGCGTTGGCCCCCTGCTACTCCACATCTCTGGCTACTCCCACATAATAGTTGTCTATGTCCCCAGGGTCCTTGTCCTCTTCCTCTTCCTTACAATTTGGGTCACGGTTCTCTTCAATGCTAACAGACTCTTGGCTATTCATATCCACAGACACCTTAGTATCCAGCCCAGCCCAGCTGCAGATCAGGAAAGCAGCTGTTTTTTCCCTCTCCTCCCAAACTTTCTCAAATACACAGTATTTTTGCCTTCTGTAAAAATCTTGAAGATTTTTCTGGTAGATATCATCCAAATATTCTATGTCATACAATTTCCATAGGGAGCCATGGCTGAGCCCAGACAGGCCAGGTCAGACCAGGCCAGACGGGTCAGATTGGAGCACAACACCAGTCGGGCCTGCGCTGCTTCCTGCAGAGAAGCCATTCCTGCAGTTCTGCTAAATCTTTCTTTTAAAAAATATTTTTTAATTCTGAATTTTTAATCAATTCAAACTCACCTTTCCCCTAGTTATTCCAAATGGCAAAATACTGTTTAAATCACAGTAGTTAATATAATACCAATTTACGTAAAATAACAGTTTCATGGCTACCCTACATGGTAGCTAACATTCTAAAACATACAAAAGAACATTATACCACCTGGAGATATAACAAAATAATCATTAAGGATATAGAGAGAATTCCCCAAATTTACCAAAACTACTTACTTCCACTAAGCATCTGACTACTTTTATACTAACTCAAACATATTTTCTCACCTGTGCCTTTATGTCTTCTAAGTCTTTGGTTTTCACTAATAATTCCTCTTTTAGTTCTTCAAACAGCAGCTGAAATTTTTCCTGGTGAGTTTGCTTTTCATTTAACAGGCGTTTAAGTTCATTTTGTGACTTTATGTACTCATCTTGCAACCTGATTTTTTTAAAAGAAGAATTCAATTTTAAGTGTTTCCTTTGCTTTCTAATTGCATTACTTTACATAAAGTCAACCAACACTGCAGAAAAACAAGATCAATATCATATATTCCATTAAACACACAAATAAATACCTTTTCTTTACAGAGTTTAATTTCATTATTAGCACAGTAGTTTCTGAAGGCAATTTTACTTTGAGGGGAAAAACATTTAGCCCCCTGGATACATTTAATCTCATATGCCTTGCTACTCTCAAAATAAGACTTTTACAAATTCACAACCCACTTGATATTATACTTAAATTTTGAACAAAATAATTTTAAAGGAAAACGTTTACTACACTAACAGAATTTTAAATGTATACACTAGAAAATAGCAAAATTATACTGTATGTTCACGAGCAAACATTCAGCCAAGACAGTTCCAATAAATTTTTAACCAAGCCCCCCACCTCTAAATTTAAAGATTAATAATTTACCTTGTGTGTTCAGCTTTCAGAGTCTGGTAATTAGTTTTATGATGCTCACATCGTAACCTTTCATCAATTAACATTTTTTGGAACTCAGACTGAGAATTTGGCAGTCCATTGTCTCCACCAGGAGGAAAAGTGTCCATATTGGTAAGTGAGCTGACAACCATGTAAAAATAAGTTCTGACTTTTTTATTGCTCTAGTTTTCTTTCCAACAGTATTTCCCACTTCTTTCTTGCTAAGGCAGAATCTCAGGAAGCCAAATTATACCTGCACAGAAAATTAAACTTAATTAGTGATCAGTGAACTCAAGCTTCCTTCGGTGTTAATGTGTTTTTATCATTTATTATTCTCCTTATCAGTTTTATAACAAAGCCTCATTTTCAGATTTTCAATTGTTCATAAAACAAAATGCAAAAATAAAGTGGAATCATACCTCAAAAAATTTTTTCTTCCACATAAAGATTCTGTGACCATCACATCTTCAAGTATTAACCTAACAACAGTAGATGTACAGACTTTTCCAGTTTAGGTATGCCTAGATTCACAAACCAGTCATGTTTCCTGAAACTACTGCAGTAAATTTCAAGGGTGGATCCTGGACAAAATCCATACTTCCAATTCAAAAGAAAAGACACTTGAAACTTAGTAAGTGGCTAGGGAGAATCATGTTCTTCACAAAGATGACCTTTAGCATGTAACTATGTCTGTGATTAGTGCTATGAAAGGTCTTTTTGACAGAAGGCAAACTGTGCTCAGCCTGCAGATTCAGATGAGAAATCAATCAACAAATAAATATTGATCAACTCCCATGTATTATACACTATGTTAAGAAGAGAAAATTAAATCATCTCACCTATACCCCAAAGCACAGACCAAATATTATGAAAGTATAACTACTAACGTTTATTGCATCTAGAAGTAAAAAATGATTTTTAAAGTGTTCTTCATATAAGTAATTAAGAATAAAATTTTAATTAAAATAGTCCTGCCCCTTTTAACCTCACTTTCTATCGACCATTTATATATATTTTTTTCTGATAGAATTTTTCCTTAGTCATGTGTTATCATAAATGACTTAAGATTTTTGGCCTATGCAAAACAACCATTAAATTACTCAATCTAGTCTGAAATACATCATCCCTGATAAAGCAGTGCGATATTTGTATATCACATAAGAAAACTACAATTGGGGTTGCTTTGGTTTACTGTGAAATTACATTTTAATAGAGAAGGAAAAATCCTTCAAGGACACTTTATTCCTTACCCTCATGCACTAGGATTCAACCCTGGTAAATACAGAGTGCACTCCCTGTAGCAGCTACCACAAAACAATCCTGTCAAGAATATACATTTGCTGGCCAGGCACGGTGGCTCATGCCTGTAATCCTAGCACTCTGGGAGGCCGAGGCGGGAGGATGGTTTGAGCTCAGGAGTTTGAGACAAGCCTCAGCAAGAGTGAGACCCTATCTCTACTAAAAATAGAAAGAAATTAGCAGGACAACTAAAAATATATGGAAAAAAAAATTAGCCGGGCAACAGTGGCACATGCCTTGTAGTCCCAGCTACATGGGAGACTGAGGCAGGAGGATCGCTTGAGACCAGGAGTTTGAGGTTGCTGTGAGCTAGGCTGACGCCACAGCACTCTAGCCCACACGGGCAAAAGAGTGAGATTCTGTCTCAAAAAATAAAAATAAAAAGAATATACATTTGCCAAGGAATTAATGAAGTGGGATCATAAAACTTGCATGCAATTTTGATCCTACTGTGGGTAAAATGCTATCAAACAGCATCGCATGCTACAGAGAAATTTTTCATGAAAGGAAAAGTCAACTGATGCAGCAAACATCACTGTGTCTTATTTTAAGAACTTGTCACAGCCATGCCAACCTTCAGCAACCACCACTCTGATCAGTCAGCTGCCATCAACATCAAGTTAAGACTCTCCAACAGCAAAAAGATTACAACTTGCTGAAGGCTCAGATGATTATTAGCAGTTTTAAATTAAAGTATCCACAATTTTTAGACATATGAACTACAGTATTGTGTAAACATAACTGTTATAGGTGCTGGGAAACCAAAAAATTCATGTGACTTGCTTTATTGCCATTCTCATTTTATTAAGGTGGTAACCCAAGTTAAAATTTTTTTTCTTTTTATTTTAGCTTCTCAATGCTGCTGTAATAACTTAAAATTGTAAACATTAATTGCTAAACATAAGTTAGGTTTACTGTTGACTTTTAAAGCTTTATAAAAAGACAAAATATTTTTTGGTTTGTTAGAAAAATATGTCCTGTTCCACATTAAAAAACTGTTCTATGGGGCTGGGCATGGTGGCTCATGCCTGTAATCTTAGCACTGCAGGAGGCCAAGGCAGGATTGCTTGAGCCTAGGAGTTCAAGAGCAGCCCGAGCAATAGCAAGATCCCGTCTCGGACGGGCGTGGTGGCTCACACCTGTAATTCTAGCACTCTGGGAGGCTGAGGTGGCAGGACTGCTTGAGGTCAGGAGTTCGAGAACAACCTGAGCAAGAGCGAGAGTCTCTAACAAAAAGCGAAAAAAATTAGCCAGGCATGGTGGCACATGCCTATAGTCCCAGCTACTTGGGAAGCTGAGGCAGGAAGATTACTTGAGCCCAGGAATTTGAGGTTGCAGTGATCTATGATGATACCACTACACTCTACCTGGGACAACAGAGTGAGACTCTGTCTCAAAAAAAAAAAAAAGAAAGAAAAGAAAAGAAGAAAAACATCTCATCTTTATAAAAAATAAAAAAATTGGCAGGGTATGGTGGCACATGCTGTAGTCCCAGCTACTCAGGAGGATGAAGCAAGAGGATCTCTTAATCGCAGAAGTTTGAGGTTGCTGTGAGCTCTGGGGACACCACTATACTCTAGTCCAGGCAACAGAGTGGGACTGTCTCAAAAAAAAATTGTTCTATGAAAAAATATGTTTCTAAAATTATAAAATGTGTATATATAAAATATTGGTGTGTGAAAGGCAGTTCAAAATAGCTTTCTTCCTAAGTTTTCACTAACAAGGTTACTAAGAGTTAAAATTTTTATTTATATAATTCTGTATACAAAGTATAGAAGAAAATAATAAAGTATGTTTCTGGTGAAAAAAATTATTTAAAAAGACATAAAAATGTGTTTTTACTTAAAAAATAATTTTGTCTAATTCAGAGGTTAAAGGTTTTTTCCAAATAGGGGTTTAGAAAAAAATAAAAACAAGACAGAAAGGAACAATTATAAAAAAAAAAAAAAGTGATTCCAAAATGTTATGAGGATGTATTTTTGGCAAGAAAAGTTTAAAAGAGAATGAGAGTAATTTTTGTTTAAAAAAGAATCTTGTGTGGTCAAAATGATACGATAAAAATTTTATCCAAATGTAAAATGATTGGTGTTCCAATATGAAAAAGAGAGAAATGTATTAAATAAAACAAAATTAAAGGTTTAAGCAAGTTGTAGCAAGTCTGAGCAAACTATAAAAAGTTCGTGAAAGATGAATCTTATGAAAGGAATTTTATGTGTGATCAAATTGGCTAAAATCAGAAGAAAATCATTTAAAGATTTTTCTAAAAATTGAGCTTTGATATCAAAAGTACACTGATACAAAACTAAAGGTTCATCCTCTCCGTTAAAACAAGGTTTTATTAGAGTACTGAGTACTCCTAATAAAAAATAAAAAGTTTTTCTTTACCTTTTGGTAACAGATTCTGTGTTGTATCAAGATAAGTTCTTGTGCTTTGTGCTGTTCTTATTAGGTCCTTGATTACTTGGGAAAACAGCCTTAAAAGAGTTTCTTTCTGTATCTACGTAACTTTATATATTTTTATAAGTTTAACTATTACTCTGGTCAACTGAATGACTGTTGTTTCACAGTGACCTGTGATCTCATTTTAATTGTTTTAAACCTTCTGATATCTTTGACAAAATTCCCCAAAAATCAAATTCTAAATTGAGTCATTTTGACCTTTCCCACCTTATAAAAGAGAGATTTAAACTAATTATGTTTACTAGATATATTAAATTGTATGGGAAACAATGTCAAAATAAGTGATTCTAACATTAAGTTATATTTATGGATGTGCTATTAATGTGTTCCAAAAATTAAATGAAATTCCTATATATCTGGTATTTCCTGGTGTAGTACTATCAGCCATAATTTTGGTTATTCTGTTAAAATTTTATATGCAACAAAAGTAATCAAATTTCATTGTCAATCGCTGGTTCTAATGAACTCTCATCAGGTTTTTAATATGACCATTCTAAGATTTTGTCATTCACAGTTATTGTTTTGATTCTTCTCTAAAAGTAGCTACAGTCCAAAATTGCTTTTTCTTCATGAGAAGGATTAAAAAAACAGACAAAAAATAACTGAAAATAAAAATAAAAAAACCTCTGACGGGTACTGTTGAATACAGGTTGCTGATGACTTCAAGATCAGACCACTGGACTAGGCCTGAATTTCTAAAACTCTAATGAAAACAAAAAAAAAAATACTGATGAATTTGTAAAACTGTTAACCAAGATCAAACAGAACAAAAATTAATGACATAAAACTAAATGAACTAATGAAAAAAATTATGAACTTTATGTTTATTTAAAATTTTGTCAGTTCTTTAATGTTTTGTTTTCCAGATTTGTTTTTTAAACTTTTTCTCTTAAGCTATCTATAATTTACAGAAATTTGGTAAAGTATACTATTGTGAACAAAAACTGAATTATTTACTTTTTCTCCACACTTAATCCCTCCAAAATTTAAAAACTATTTGTGAGTATTCATATTTTTTTTGACAATATGGCTGTTTGCATAAGTTCAATAAGAATCTGTTCTCTTTGCAACAGGATACACTTTAAAATATTGGTTGTATTACCAAGATTTTGACTGGGATGTCATATTTAAATTGTATATAGGTACTACATGCAAAGCCTAAAGTCTGTTTTGGTTTGGCTTCCTAGTCTCAAGAGGTTTTAAATCTGAGATACCCATGTGGTCAATCACCATTCTTACTGCACTAATATAATCAGGCTAGGTCTAATGAAGGTAAATTTACTTCACAAAAAATTAGTTTCACATTAGTTATCATTGGTAAAATTAGGAATAACTATTAAAAAATGTGTTTCTAAAGAAAAAATTATAGTACACATTATTAGATTGCAGCCCTGTTCACTGTTTGAGTTTTTGTTATCTACTGTGAACTAGACTGGATCCAAATATTTCTAGGTTCCTCCCATCCAATTAACCTATTTGTGGGTTACCAGATAATAAAATTGTTCTAGATCATCTATTGTTTAAACATACAGGTATCTATTCCATCACTAATATCACATGCCATACAGGATAAAATTCCTCTATCAATGTAAAAACACAATTACACAAGATAGGAAAACAAGCTACCTGGCTCCAACAAGTTTCACCCAGTACATCTGAACTTCTCAATCTATTCAGCTGGTTACCCTCAAGACTAGGTTCATGGTTTATAACTATTATTCAGACTAGATTTATTATATTGTTGCTAATTACTCTTTATATATTAAAATCTTTAAGCTCTGTTCTTATTGTCTGTCTAATCTTGTAAAACTAACTCTCCCAACAGGATAATGTCAGCTCAGTGCTTTGAGAAAATTACTAATGTCTATGGGACTAATAAAACAAAATTTGATGTTGAACTCCAAACAGACCTGCTCCAAGGGGGCTTCCCCTACACTGGCCTCTTTGTTGTTCATATGTGGTCTGGCTCCCAGACACAGACTCCTGTATTCCCCTAAAATGTGAGACCAGACTAACCAGCACAGGTTTATTCCAGCTCCAAGGAACAATTAAACCTAACTTCAAAAATGGTTGATCAGCAACACTTTGGAAGAAAGATCTTGATAAAAAGGGAGAAATGTCAAAGTTAATTACATAAAATGGAGTCATTCATACCTAACTAAAATGAAGTAAACAGGCCATGGAGAAGGGTACTCAGGTCCCTGTTCCAGGAACTGTTTTTAGAAACTCAACAGAAAAAACACCAACACCTAACTGTACCTTTAGGATTACATCTTACCTAGTAACTGCTACCACTTGCCAATCAGAAGTCACCAGCTCCTATGAGACACTGTACCAATGAACTTTCTTTCAAAATAATTTATGGACTCTTCCTTTCCCCCCCCCCCAAAAAACCCTAATCTTTCTGTTTTTCAGATACGTAGAGGCTACCCTGGTTTGTATACCCCTAATTGTAATTCTAATTATTTCATATTATTCCCAAATATAGCTTTCACTTGGAGATTTGTCTCTATATATTTTTATTTAAGGCTGACACTAACATCACCAAATGCTGGTGAGGACGTGAGGCAAAGAACTCTCATTCATTGCTGTTGGGAATGCAAAATGGTACAGCTGCTTTGAAGACAGTTTGCACACTCACAGAAAATTTATTCCTAATTGCCAAAATTTGGAAACAACCAAGATGTCCTTCTATAGGTGAATGGATAAGTAAACTGTGGTACATTCAATGGACTGTTATTCAGTGCTAAAAAGGAATGAGCTATTGAGCCATGAAGAGACACAAAGAAACCTTAAAGCTACATTACTAAGTGAAGGAAGCCAGTCTGAAAAGACTACATATACTGTATGACTCCAACTATGTAACATTCTAGAAAAACCAGAACTATGGAGACAGTAAAAAGATCAGTGGGTGCCAGGGGTTAAGGGGAAAAGAGGATGAATTGGTGGAGCACAAAGGATTACTAGGGCAGTGAAACTCTTCTATATGACACTATAATGATGAATACATGCCAATATACATTTGTCAAAAGCCACAGCACATATAACACCAAGAATGAATCCTAGTGTAAACTATGGATTTTGGTTGATAATGATGTGTCAATGTAGGCTCATCAATCATAACCAGTGTACCACTCTGCTGTGGTATGTTGTTAGTGGAGGAGGCTGTGCATGTGTGGAGACAGGAGGTATTTGGGAACCCTCAGTACTTTGCGATCAATTTTGCTGTGAACCTAAAACTGCTCTTAATAAAATAGTCTATTAAAAGGAAGGGAAAGAGGGAAGGAGGAAGGAAGAGAAAAAAATTATATTACAGAGACCAAACATAGTCTAAAAGCCTAAAATATTTACTATCTGACTCTATAATGATAGTCTATTAAACCCTTCTCTAGAAGAACCATAAAAAAATTCTAAAACGGTGTAAAAATTAAAATAACTCAAACACTCTAAAACAAGGTTTCTTGACCTCAGCACTACTGACATTTTAGGGTATATACAGCAATTCTTTGTTGTTAAGGGACTATCTTGTACAATGTAGAACATTTAGCAACATTTCTAGTCTCCACTCATTATATGGCAGTAGCACCACTCCCCCAGGTGTGAAAGCCAAATATTTCACATAGGACCATATGTACCCTATCACTCTTACCCCTCCTGTTGAGAACCACTGGTCTAAAAGAAGGGATTAAAGAAGGTAAGAAGGAACCTAAAAGCAAGTAGGAAAATAGAAACAGTAATACAGTAGATTTAAAAAAATAAACCAGTAATTGTTTTAATGCATATAAAATATGTGCTTCAAATAAAAGAAAAAACTAAAAGAAAAGACAAAACCCAACTATATGCTCTTTTACAAGACACACTTAAAACATAAGGGCAAAGAAAGGTTGAAAGAAAAAGGAGAAAAATATTGCAAACATTAATCAAAACATAGATGGTAGAACTATATTAACATCAGATAAAAATTTTAAGACAAAAAACACTAATAAAAATAGAGACATTCATAATGATGATGGTTAACACATCAGAAAGATATGATAATTTTAAATTTATATACACTTACTATGGCCACTAAATAAGTAAGGCAGAAGTTGTCAAAACTGTAAGGAAAAATAGACAAATTCACAATAATAGGGGGAGAATTTAACCACTATCTTGGTAACTAATAGAACAAGCAAATAAAAAGTAACCAGTAAGAACATATCTTGACCTGACATATGGAACATTGTACCTAAAACTATAGAATACATATTCCTTACAAGCATACATTAACATTTAGAAAGACTGACCACATGCTAGGTAGGAAAAAAAGACCTCAAAAAATTTATAAGACCAAAATTGTACAAAATATATTCTCTAACCACAATGTAACTAAATTAAAATAAACCTCAATACAAAAAGATAACTGGAAAAGCCACATATGCTTAAAAATACATTTCGAAATAACTTATTAATCAAAGAAAAGGTCAAAACAGAAATTAGAAAACACCCAGAACCAAATAAAAACTTACATATTAGAACTTATGGAATAAAGACTTATGCATCCAGGAAGATGGAGCAGATATACATTTCCCTATTACACTTACTAATACAACCAAAAGTCCTAGGCATTAAATATATGACGAACATAAGACTCTAAACAATAGAGACTACAAGATGACCAGCTATAGACCTCAGGACTGTGTCAAGGACAAACACAGTGGTTAAGTTTAGCTCCTTGGGTTTTCTTCTTCATATATCTCAGACTTGGAGGTGAAGAAGCTGGCAACCAGGAAACGCCAATGGATTAAGAAAAAAAACTTGAACAAAAGTCTGCTCTCTAGTCAAAGGAACAAAAAAGGGGGACCCTAGCAAAACAGAAAATTTGTAGACAATTACAATCTACTCTAGCCAAAAAAAAAAAAAAAAAAAAAAAAACTGTGGCGCCACCCCCAGCCACCAAAGCAAAGGTCAAGTTGGGAACCAAGCTAGGCTTCCACCCACC
>CAUYRT010043334.1:0-45581 GCA_963574885.1 Lepilemur ruficaudatus | reverse complement strand
GATTGTTGCAAAAGGCCTTAAGTGATCCTTCTTCACAGTGGAGTAGTATCCATGGTATGCATATACCACATCTTGTTAATCCACTCATGAATTGATGGGCACTTGGGTTGATTCCACATCTTTGCAACTGTGAATTGTGCTGCCATAAACATTCCATTGCAGCACTTATAACCATGATTCAAACATGACAAAAGTGAATGTCACCAAAAATATTTATACCTCTATATATTTTGAAATTAAAAAAAAAAAAAAGAAAAAAATCTTACTTGGCATTGTTTATTCAGAAGTTTGGTTCTCCCATGATGGCATCTGTGGATTACATCACGTACACTAATGGAAAAGAGTCAGTAACAACTGCAAAGGCTTTGGAATTTGAATTGCTCTACTTTTATTAACAAATCTCTCTTGCAAGCATGTGACATACTGTTACACTTTATTTTGTTCCCCCTTGGGACTTACCTGTATCGGTAAAGGCCATTATATTTTGTTTGACTTGCATAACTTTTACGTCTCCATTTGTTTTTGACACGTGTATATTACACACAGTATCACACCACTTACTATTCATCTAAAAATAGCTAATTTATTATGCAAAATAGAAGACCCCAAATAGAAAATCATAGACTAAGTAATATATCTAAAGGGATAAGACCTCACCTTCCTAGTCTTTGAGCTCTGTTCCAAAGATACTCATTCAACAAACAGCTTTCTGATTTTCTCTGTGCCAGCCAATTTAGGTGTTGGGAACATAGGCACAGACAATAGCAAGGAGGCTACTCTCACTGAAATTACATTACAGTGGACACAAATTTTTGCCAGAACTCCTTTTAGATGGTCTAAATCTTGATATCTGTGATCTCTACCTCTCCAGTTAGGTCCCATAGACATTTTAATTTGCAACATCTGTAAATAATGACCATGGAAAATTCAAATGCCCTACAGAAAAATGTATCTGAAGAATGAATAATAAAAGTATATTTAAATATTACATACACCCAACCATATATTTTTAATCACAATACCCAAAATAGCTTAACTAAATACACAAAATACAAGCCGCTGGTGCTGTCTCTTGATTTTAGTGCGAACCTCCTCCTGTCTCCAACACAGCCCTGGCTCTGCTGTACAATAGCGCCGCCTAGCCGGAAATAAGTAAGCTTAGGTTTCCACACTGAACTTCACTTTTGTGATGGGGCACCTAGAGGGAGCGTGTCTTTTTCTGTTACATCATCTTTACCCAACCCAGACAAGGCAAGGCAATTTAACATCACACACACACACACACAGATTAACAGTTTACCTAAAATAAGAAAAAGCTTAGATGAGAATATAGAGTCACTACAGTAATGCAAAAGAGGTGCAATAGAGGTTTGACATGTTTTTCAAAACATATCCTTGGAAACTCTGTGTCTCATGCTCAAGGATGATTCATAATGTTTTCATCTCAAAGAAAATTCCACATTTTGAGGCCATTTCTGCAACCGCAGCAGTTTATCATCATACGATAATTCCTATCTAAATGTGGCCTCTCGAAGGTACCTTAGCAATATGACTGACCTTTTACAAAGCATCTCTGGGGGCAGCCTGTGTGTTCACCTCCAACCACCTGAGATTCTAAGTCCTTAGCACTTACTCATTTAAGCAAATGTTTAAGTATTCCTTTTCAAGAAAAGGCAGCATTTAATCAGAGCTCAAAGTTCTAACACACTAAAGGTACATTTATTTGATCAGAGTTCAAAAGCGCTAATAAAAATGAAATCATAATCTTCTGGGGGGGAATTCTGCTATCGCTGAGCAAGTGATAAGCAGAACACGGGGTTGAAAAAGAAATCTGGCCCTTGAAATCACCAAGCCACATAAACAATTGGCAACAATACAGTTCAGCTGTGGCTTGGGGTACACACACAGCTTGGGGACCTCTGGGCTGTCTAAGCCCTAGTGTACCAATAATAGCATTGTCCCTGAGATATGTTGAGGAAGCCACTGGGTTGATTTGGGGTCAATTCAGTTCCCCTTAGATTTCCTCCAGTCTTTGTTTTCTTTGGCTTTTCTCTGGTTAGCAAACAAGGTGTCTCTGTTCTTGTTTATGAACGTCTTTATTGATCTCTGTCGTCACACTTATTTTCCTTGTACTAAACATTAATCCCTGGTATATGCCTTGGGTGAATTTGTCTTTTGTTGCCATAAATAACCCATCAGTCTATGACCTTTTTAGTGGAACTCCTACGGAAGCCGGATATACCTCCTAATGCTTTCATGGGGTTTGAGGATCATTGTGCCAGTTTCTGAGTTGGCACTGAATTTCTTCTAGCATTTAACATTTAAAAAAAATATGCATTTAAAAAATTATGCTTAGATTTTTACCTGATTCTCACTGTAAGAGATTTCACTCTGTCCTCTTATCTTTCATAATGCATTGACACTATTTAATAAACAGTAAAAGCCAAATAAATAGCAGGCATCTATCAGATATTAGATTTCATAATTAGATTTAGATGCATAGTTCTTCTAACAGAAGTAGTCTGAATATTTTCGCTTTACACTTCCACAGTTTACTTACAGAGAAACTGTTAGATGTATATCCACATTTACGATTCCCACCCACCCAGCATAATCTGTCCCTTAGACCTAGGATTTGTAGCTTTTCACATGTCTTCAATATTTCCAATGGACTAAGATTAAGTTATCTATAGCATCTGGATATATATTTTATATGGCATGGATCTAGGATGTATGTAAAATTTATAATATTGCATGATATATTGCAGTTTGTATTTTTTTAAATTAGGGAAAAAAAATAACACTGAAGGAAAAAGTAAAACACCAGATACGTATATATCTGATGGAAAGAGCGCCCTCACGTGGTCATGCGCAAGCATAGCCGGAAGGCATTGACAAACGTACCATTCTAACTAGGGACAGGTACTTTAGATAAAATTTTAGTTCCTTTAATTAGCCACAGACAGGTACATTTAGGTTAAATGCCCAAAGGTAATCGGATTCAGCAGCAACTAGTAAAACTCATTTGTTCAAGTCCCTGATTTCATATTGCATTTAGTTATAATCTTTACCTTTTAATATTTCAATGTGCAAGACCTGATTGTCCAAAACAAGCAGGTCACAAGAAAAACTTAATTCTGCACTTTGCTAACTATGCATCCTTTCTCTCTCTCTCTCTCAGACACACACCCACACACGCCCTACACACACGTGCATGGACATAATTTCATTTACGGAATCCCCTGGCCTATTACCTGTAGTTCGCTCTTATCAAGATTATCTGACAATATTTATTCTACCATCACCCCATCAAGCACCTCTATGCAAATGGAGTCATACAATCTGTAAACGTGACTGGCTCCATACATAGTTCACGGACCTGAGGATTTTGCATCCTAACGCAAAACTGTTGACGAAGTATCTACAGCCTATAATCATTAATGAGAACTCTCAAGTAATTAGTACTGTTTCAAGAGTGAAGTTGTAGTTAAAAATCATAAAGGACCGACAGTATCAAGACTACCATTAAATCAGTGGTGCTCAGAGAAGCTCTGAGACATCAGTAACAGAGTTACAGGACTTGAAGTCCAGAGGAAGACTGTGATCGGTCACTGAGTAGACCAACTTTTATGAAAAGTTAGCTCCTCGCATTACAAAACACCAAGGGTTGAGAGGTTGAGATGAAGTGGGAACATTAGCAATATTAATAATAATGACAGATACAGCTACTATTTAGTAAGCATTCATTATATGTCAGGCAGGACAAAGTATTTCCAAGAATGTGTTTTAACTCTCAAAATAGTCCCCAAAGGCACATATTATTACTCTCACTTTGTAGATCGGGCCTGAAAAGGTTAGATAGCTCACTTGAAGCACTACAGGTAATTCTGTATGTCGCAGAGCTGGGACAATCTGATGCCAATGCAGTCACTGCCCACGCTGGAAGGTAAGATGGAAAAACAAATGGATAAACCCCTAATTTATGCAATCAATAATTTCCTTAAAGATGTCAGCTGACTTCTAGATCTTACAGGTAGTCAGTCCATGGCAGAGCTGAAATCAGAGCACAGTTGAGCCCTGTGTTCACTAACTCAGGCACATGTCATGATGGTGTCCCGCCTTGGTGTTTGCTCAATCCAGTCTGCCCGTAACACTGCTGCCAGAGTGATCTTGCGAAAATATAAATCTGACATTGCGATAATTAAAACAAGCTAAATCATGCCCCAGTAACAAAGAACCCCAACATCTCAGTGGTTTGAAACTACAAGGTTTATTTCTCCCTTACACTTCACGTCCACCGGGTCAGTTGTTCTCACTGGAGGATCCAGTTTAAAGAAACTCAAGTTGATGGAAGAGCTCCCATCTAGAACATGGCCCATGGCAGAGAGAAGGAGAGAGTGGTGAATTATCCTAAAGTTTCCAGCCAGAAGAGACAAATGGTATTTCTTGCTGATATTTAATTGGGCAAAGCAAGTCACTCAATTCAAGGGCTAGAAACTAGAGCTCTACACGTGCCCGGGAGGAGGAATGGAAATATTTCGTAGACATAATGAGCAGCACCACATATTCCCTTGCTGAATTGATCGATGCCAGCTGTCCACAAGTTAAAATTCAAGCACACCTGTGTTAGAAAAACCCTCTGGGACGTGGCCTCTACCTACCTGCCAGACCTCATCGTGCATAAATCTCCCACAGGTGTTCCGTATTGCAATTACCTTGAATCAGTAATTATCCCCCAGAATCTCAAGCTATGTCATGCCCCGTGTATTTGCACAGGATGTATACTCTGCTTGGAATTTTCTCTCCACTGATGTCCGCCTGCTGAAATCCTGCTTCTCCTTCATGGCCCAGCTCGGGGCTTATTCTGCTCTGTAAAGTTTTATCAGATCACTCCATCCCTAATCCACACTCCACCCCCCACCATCGTCCCTCCCTTCTGTCCTCATCAAAGGGTGTCACACTCATCTGTTCATGCAGAATACCCATTTAGTAAACTGTAAGTCCTCTGAGTGCAGTGTCTTTGGATCATTGCTAGTAGTACTCAGTGCATAATGTTCTGTTGAAAGAAAAAAGTCATCTGCACTCTAATAAGGGATCTCAAGATTTAGCAAAATGAGTATCTACAACACGCCAGGAAAGATCTGATAAAAGAAACGTGAGACCACAGGAGAGCAGGCACATGGGTGGTAGCTTCTTATTCTCTAGTGATAAAGCTAACTTTTTTTTCTAAGTAACTTTTTCAATGCAACCTGGTGATTTTAAATCAGCATGGAGGATCACACCGGGGTGAATCAGTTTGGGTAGCTCTTTCAAACTCCATCTCTTAGAGACTTCTCCCCAGAAGATCAAGGTGTGTCGTTTCCTCTAAAATGGTTTGAGAATCATTACTGTGCTGAGCAATGGGGTTTTCCCATTTGGTGGTATTCACTTTCTGTAGATATCCTGAAGATAAGTATATCATTTGCCCCATTTTACAGGGAAGGAAACAGGTCCAGAGAAGTTTAACTTGCCCTAAGTTACACGGCTAGCAAGTACCTAAAATGAAATTCAAATCGAAGACTCCTTGACGGTAAAAACAGGCTATCAACACGCCATCTACACAATAAATGCAGGCAGATGTGACGTGTTTATACAGAAACTCAGAATATTCATGCATTAATGGGAGCTAAAGTTGTAATGAATCACTGTACCCTGTTTTATCAGGGGCTCTCTCCTGACAACTTTTTTATCCAAAGAACATTGATAAGTCACAAATTTCAGGCTTTATCACTTACATAGTTGATGGTTTAAAACTCACAAATTTTGCTGAAATCATACTTCATGAACAGCTGCCAGTTTTGCCAGTCTAGTGTCTGTGCTGGGCCCGGTGTTACATGGTGGTTACACACTCAGAAATCTACCCAGACCTGCACGCATCGCTGGGTAGAACATGTCCTTAAATCCTTTGATACTTTTGACATTTAAAGGAAAAGAGCAACGCATTTGTTTTCTAGGAAACTCTCCTGCCAAGTTACCTAATATCACGATGGAACTGCCAGAGATTTCTAAAGCACACTCTCCTAAATGTGCACAATTAGACCCAGGCCAAGTCTTTGCAATTATTCCTTCTCGGAATCAGACTGTATCCTCCTGTGCGAAAACAATTTTTATCTTCTCATCTAATCTTTGAATCTTAAAAGTTAGTTTCTCTGAAGTACCTATGAAATATACAACTAGGAACTTTATTCCTGTCATCCAAGATAAAGTGATTTTACACACCTTTACAGACATTTTTTTTTACAGGGAATTATTGAATGTCTTCAAAAATTCGTAGAATAGAGATTCTATTTGTTTATTCCAATTTTCAGTGACATCCTGGGCTTGGAATTTGTGTGACTGCACCAAGCAAATGCAAATAGTCGTTTTCAACAATAAGAAAGCCCGATAAACATGATTCACTGGTGCAAATAATTAACGTGACTAATCAGAAAATTTTGCATTCCAGAGAAATCCCGTTGAGAAATTACTGAAGAAAATGCCCACATAGTTAGGCTGCTTCTGCTGTCCTTGCAAACAGACCACGCTGCCTTAAAATCCTTTCCCACTAATCATTTATTCACTGTGGTTTTTAAGAGTCATTTCAGCCCAACCTAATATTTATTCAAAGCCTGAGCTTAGACAGATAATCCATCCTCAGACATCTTGCAAATCATTACATAATATTTATTCGTGGACTACTTTAGTCTCCTTCATAGAGAATAGTTGCCAAATTAGTGAATCTTTCTCAATAACCTTTTTCAGCCATTTGTATTTTCTGGGTTAGAACCTATTATGTAGTATTTTTAATTGATTTATTTCCAAGACACTATTTCTTTAAATTTTGGCCTGGTGAATGAAAGCATAAGAAAATGATATTTTACAAGATATCATAAAGTAGGCATCACAACAGAAAGACTTTAATTATATTATAAATTATCAATTGAGGTTAAATTTCTTCGACTTTCATGCACGAATGTTAAACAGGATACAAGAGAAGAAAAACACATTTATAGAAACGTAAGCACCATTCGACTCACTGAGTGAAATTTAAAAAGCAAAACAAGACATACACGAAAACATAACCTTGAAGGTTATAAAATTACTCGTCTCAGTATAGTACGATTGTCAAGAGGAGGATTTTGGAGAAGTACAGACTTCAGTTCAGATCCCGGCCCAGCGACTCAGTAACCACATAGCCTTGGACATACTATTTAATCTCAGTGAACCGTACGTTCCTTGCCCATAAAATGAGAATATCAAACTCATATCTAAAATGAAGGTTGCATAGAGCATTAATACAACTGAGCTGATGTATGTCAAGGCACTTAGTATAATGCCTGACACTGTGTTAGATAAGCAATATATTATTTCTGTTCTAATCAACATTATCATTCAGAAAAAGGTGCTGAGTGTGATGTTTTACAAGAGTGTGCCCATTCAAGTTACTAGAACCATAAGATTTTGGTTAAAATGGAGTTGTTTGTTGTTTTGTTTTTCTTTTCCAGAAAGTTGCAGTACAAAAAACTGGGTTGAGGACAAACCGGTTGCAGGCCCAAAACAAAGGAACAAATGCAGGAATCGTTAGCAGGGCAGATACAGAGTTCACAAAGCAAAGGGCAAAATAAATACGATGGGGGTTCAGCAGAGAAAAAAAAATATTTTGGGTCAGGGGACAAAAGCAACTATTTGCAGAGACAGCAGATGTTGATTTATACCCAGGCCAGGATCTGAGAGGACACTGTCTCCCCGTTGCATGCTCCCAACTACCTGCCACACTTCCGGGAATCACAGGACGTTGATAGTTTCTAGCCCAAGCTTAGTTCTGTGCTGGTCTCTATCAACTACTCTGAAACTCATGGATCCTTTTGTAAAAAGAAGAGATATATTACTTCATTTTTCTTAACTCCTCTATACCTAAACACACTGCCCTTGGAAATTATACTTTATTGTCATAATTTGCACGTACATACCTACAAATCTTAAATATAATTAGACTTATATAATCAAACCAGAGCCATTAAGCTAGAATGCATTGTCATAGTGGACATATAATGATTAATTTCTAATAGCGTACAGTACCAAACAGAAAGGGACATTTTAAGTAAAGTCTCATGAGAGTTCAAAGTAAACACTCTATGTAATAGAAGAGATTTGGTTGACAGCTGGCTTGTTCTCAGTGTTCACTACACAAGTTCCTATCCTTTTAGCTGTTAATTACCTTTATTATAGTACTATTTCTCTCTTATAGTTAGGCATCTGGGTGCCTTAGAAAGGATTAGTTCGTTTAAAATCAAAAGACCTGAATTCTAACCACAAGTTTGGTAACTTCTTGATAGTGAGAAAAAAACCATAAATTCCACGAAGGCAGAAACCACATCTATTATTACTAGCACTAAGTTCTGAATTCCTAGCAAGGACATGGGCTATAGGCACTGGACAATAACTATTTGTTATATAAATAATGAATGAAGTCATTGAACCTTCTATACTTCATTTTTTTCACTGAAACATGGAGTGATATCTGTATCTTGCCTTCCTTGGCATGTCATTAGAAATTCCTGAGAAATTAGAGCTCAGATGCTTGAAAATTATCTTTACAATAAGCAATGATAACATTTAAATTCAATTCTCATGATCCACAGAATGTTAGTCTCCTTCACAATGGCACCCTGTAAGACTCCTGATCGACTTTTCAGGATAATTGAAGAAAACAAAGCAGAAGTGACACTTTGAAAGGACAAAATTAAAAGTCATTCTTGCTTACTTCGGTTAGGTTATTGGGACAGAGAAAAGATACGGATAATTTCAACGGTACCTAATGCAACAACAGTCATACGTACTTGGCATTGAGATGTGTTTTCGTACTTTTATTTGAATAGAGTGTTGGCTGGCGTTCCGGTAATTGAACTAAAACAAAATAACATGGTTATAGTGTCAATATCTGGTTCAGGATTTCCTCATCTTGGGTTCCTGCACCTTAATCCACACAGAACGACATTGCTATGGACCTGTGTACTACCTACTTTCCTCCCCTGAATGAAGCAAACTATTTAACAAAAGTCAATGGAATACCTCGTGGGTGACGGACACAGGGATAGAAAAATAAGTTCAACAGAGTTGAAGGTGAGAAACAGACACATACAGTAGCCACACCACCATGTGATGACAACTGAATGAGCCCCTTGCTCCTTCCCTTCCGACCCAGAGGTCACTTTTTCTCCAATGACACAGGGACTTGGAAACTGTCAGACAGTAACGCATTGCCTGTTCTTTCAGCTTCCATGGCTGTGTAACTGGAGAGTTTCAATTATTTTTCTTTAAAACATTCTCGTAACAGAAAATAAACAAAAAGAAAACAGTGACAGAAGTCTTCCGACTACCCTCATATTTAAGGAATGTAGCTAGACAAAACTATTATCAGGACAATTTTTAAACTGTGTTTTGGCTCTGCAATACTGTCCCTGACCTTTTCAGTGCTTGGCTGTGACAACTTTCTGATGTAGTAACGGGATTAGCTGCCTAAGACCCTCCAGAATGCCACAGAAAGTCTCAGGAAGATGAGAGTTTATGGGGCATTAAATTTAATGTGACAATATTCAGAACAGACCAAGGTCATTAATTGTGATGATTTGCATTATCAGGCAGTATAGAAGCTTCCACCTCGTTCACCGACTCACCCAATCTCCTGCATTTTTTAGGCAACAATTGGTTACATTAACTACCTTTAAGTTTTATGCATTAGTGAAATCTGTCACCAACATCTGCGGGGGGTGTCTAAGTTTTTAGCTAACCTAAAATGACATCTATTTTTTAATCTCAGTGAAGTCTTTTTCTTTTCTTAAAAGAAAAACTTTAGGAAAAAAAATAAATTTAACTGAGTTCAATTGAGCAAAGAAGTGCGGGTCAGGCAGCCTCCAAAAGCAGAGTAGCTTCACAGCAATTCCAGGGTGCCCCATGCTCAAATAGCATATATGGAAAATGGAAAAGAAAACTGACTTCAAAAAATGGAGGTAACAGAAATAGCTGGACAGGCCACAGCTCTGAGTTCATCCTATTTGAACATGGGTTGAATAGTTGGCCACCTGTGATTGGCTGAAACTCAGCTGCCTGTTACAAGAGATTATAATCTGTATTTACATCAAATGAGGGTACAGTTCACTACGTACGGAGAAACCTTTAGGCCAAAGTTAAAATACGTACAGAGGCAGCTTTAAGCCAAACTTTATTCAACCTCACACTTCCTAACAGATACCAAATTCTAGTGGTAGCTGCTCTTCTCTAGTAGAGAAAAAGGTCTTGTTATTTTAACTAATAGTTTGTGTACTGTGGGCTTTTTGACTAGATAAATAACAAATGGGTGTAAGCATTTTAGTATTAATGAGCCAAGCAAGCTCTAAGTGTCTCATTCTATTAAAAAAAGACAAATTTGTGGAAAGGCAATAGCTTTGTTTTTCTGCATGATAAGGCTACCCCTAGCTGTTGAAGATTAAGTTAGCTAAAGAACTCTTCCTCACTGGAAATTAATTGATGATACGTTATCATAAGACTCATGATCCTGGACTACCTATTAGAGTGGAGTCAATATTAACGACATCCACCAAAAGAAAATGAACAAAAAAACCACAAGATAAACACAAAACTCCCTACATGAAGGAAATCTGAACGATGATGATGTACGGACAGTAATACTTAGTTGTATTTTGAATGTTGAAGTCATACGTATTAAAAGAGAATTTTTTAAATACAAAACATACATTCACAACTACTTTTTAAAATGTAGGCCATCATGCTTCGTTATTTATTCCAAGAATGTGATCATGTAGGAATATGTTCCACAGATATATAGAAATTTACCAATTTTTAAAGGATTTCATTCCACAGGTAGAAAGAGATCTACTAGCGTTTTCAAGGTCAAACCCAAACGAAACTAGCTCATACTTACTCAGCACAGTGTTGCAGAACAAAAGAATCCTATTACCACTAACTAGGTTCTGAAGTTTTGGTTTTTAGACCTATGCCTTCTAATAATTCTGTATTTTACTTTTGAAATGAAAATAATCACCCATTTATCCTTAAATTTAGCAAAGGCTTTTAAGGTTACTCAACTAGGGTATCCATTTTAAGGATGATAAAAGAAGGAACAGAATAAAATTATTCCAGAAGAATGAGTCATAACCAAAGCAGAAACCAGAAACGATCAGAGGAAAACATTTCTCAGGGGATAACTTAATAACATTGCTAAAAGTGTGGGAATCCCTATAACACCTAGATGATTAGGAAAGGGGTTATTAGCTAAGCCATTGTCTGAAACCCACTGAATCACTGATCCCTTTGAAAAATGATTGGTCCTTTTTTTCTAAAGACGGGTTTTAAAATTTAAGAGAAGCTCCAAGCAGCAGGGCTGAGAGATAAAAAGAATACAGACCTTTCATGGTTCTAGATTTCTCTTTATAGATCGAGGTGTAAGGTAAGATACCAAATCTTTGCTTTCATAATTTTAAGAACCAAAATCAGTGAACTCTGCAGGATAGACTAACAAGGTCAATCGAAATGCTTGGTTAGGTCAGTGATTTGAACTAGGGAAGGAACTTCTGTATCTAGAACATAAGAGATAATATATTTTCACAGGTAATATTATAAATCAATATTATAGCTCAATTTCTATAATCTATTTCCCTAAATAAGAAAAATATTGACTCAGTTTATTTTTAACATTTTTAGTTATTAGACTTTTAAATGGAAGTCATCTATTACTGAACTGGTTTGTCAAATCTTTATTGTAGTACTTTCTTTTTCAACATAGACATTTAAATTGTTTTAACAATAAGGCCCCAGTTCGTTGGCTCCAGTCATGGCCTCCCATTGCGGGAAGGACCTACCTCCCTTCCAGGCAGAGCAGCACGAGGATGAGACGATCTTGTTCATTAATGCGTTCAGCTGTGTCATCTGCCACCAAATGAGTCTTTTGGTCAAGTTGAAAGGACAAGCAAACAATTTTGGTTTGTATAAACAGCTGCTCTGAGAGACAAGGATGAGTTCTATTATAAAGATTTATGACTTTCTAAATTTTAAATTCTAAAATACAAATCAACACTATAGAATTCAACTACTCCTGTGACTGAATACTAATTATTTCTGTCATGATTTTTAAGCAGTCTTCTTAATAATACTCAGTATCACAATTTATTTTCTAGATACATCATCTGAAAATGAAAATTTTAATTCTTCTTGGACTTCTGGGAGCCACACTGTCAGCCCCGGTAAGTGATGTCATGGGACCTCTGATCTGGTCGCGTAGAACCTATAACAATCCCTTGTTTTACCTTTTTTATATTTTTGCTTTTAGCTTATCCCTCAGCACCTTATGTCTGCAAGCAACAGCCATGAGGTTAGTCTGAATAATTAAAATGTTCTCTCTTTTTTTTAAATGAAAACTCAGAGGGAAGAGACAAAGCCTTCACTTGACCTATCGTGAACTCCTGTTCACTAGCTCTTGTGCACAGCAGAATGAACACACGTCCAATGCTCATGTCTGCTGTGTATACCAGGTCGCCTCTGAAATGTTATTCTGCCTCCCTTGTTTAATTGTGTAATAAATTCTTCAAAGGTGGAAAGATATCTTCTATATCTTTTTGTTCTAATGGCGCCTAATACAAGTGTATATAGGTGTTTAAAAGCATAAGATGACTAACTAAACCACCAGAATGGTCTAAAGTTGTGCAATCTCCTACGTAGCAAGGAGAGGTTGTTGAATCCCAACCTTGTTTTAAATTCTAACTTCTAATCACTGCAATTTAACGTAAGTTTGGTGAGAAAACGTCTCACTTCTAACAAGAAACTGATTAACCAGCTCTGACTTGTCCTGGATTTGTAGCAAACATTACTCTTAATCATTTTAGCATGTGTTGTAATCTCATTTTCATATTATCTTTCTTTTTCTAGTTACTTATGAATCTTAATGGTCAACTTGTACCGCTACAGCTTCAGGTACCTCTGCCTCGATCATTACCTTAAGGAGAACATTTTTCCACTGCTCATTTATGATGGTATTTTGTAGGAAAACAAAACGTTTCCTGATTCCATTTCTGAAATCTCAAGTTTTCAAGTTATGAATTTGTCCCATATATTCTAATGACCGTTGGTTTGAAGATTAAAGTACAAACTATAATTTGATTTACATTTATTTGTTGAGAACTTGGTATAGGCCAGGCACTAATTCTCACAACTATACGAAAGTAACTATTTTACACAAAGTCATATCCAACTAACCAGTGTGATGGGGGTGGGGAGAGACACACAAGATTGGAAACCCGTCTGGCAAACACAAACACTGCTTTTTTATCAGTCTCCTTCTGCCCCCTTATTTCTCATGACATTTGGGAATTTAGTATTGTTTCATGTTATTTGTGTGATGTATAATGAGCCCAGGATGCTGTCTGCTTTTGCAATGCAATGCTGGAAACATAGAAATTACGTACATTTTATCTCTTTCCTGCTCAGAACTGATTAGACATTCTTTTCGGCATAAAAGACAAACGTTTTCTTTCTTGCTTTTGTGTGCTTCCAGGGCCCATTTAATTCGTGGATTCCTCCTTTCTCTGGGATCCTACAACCCCAGCAGCAACAGGCTCAAATTCCAGAACTCTCCCCGTTCTATGTACCAACTCTAGACCAGTTTGCTAGACTGTTCCCTGGTCAGATACCTTTCCCAGGACAGGTCAGTTTTGCCCAAGGAGCCCAGCCAGGCCAGCTGGACCCTTCGCAGCCCCAGACACCACCACCACCACCAACACAGCAAGGCCCTAATCAGGTGAGCGAGGCTTCTTGCATCTTGTCCGACAGAGAGAGAACCGCACACTGAATCTAAAAACAAATATGCATCCTCTTTGAAATAGCAGTTTTTGAACAAAAAATTTTTTTCTCATCCTATGTTTCTACCATCACTGAAAGTATTACACTTCCTTATATTTTCTGATTTCTAACATGAAAAATACCATTTAAATCAGCCATTCTAGGACACAGCCACAAATTGAAGGAGTTGAAACAAGCCTGGGACAAGATAACTCGAGAAATTTTATCTTCAAATAAGGCAATTTGTGTTACTGATGGGGCATGTAATAGATGACATTTTGTTTTGGGAGCCTGATGATAAAAATGATAAATTTATAGAATAAGCTCTTTGAAAGCATCTCCGGAATTTTAAATAACAGAGTGTAACTTTTTTATATGATTCTTTTTTTGACAGGCGGTGCCCTATGTATTCTCCTTCAAAATGCCTCAAGAGCAAGCACAGGTAAGTGACTGGAACACCAGTTGGCCACACACACTCTCCAGAATGATTTCTTTTATATTTCTAGCCCTAACTCCTACAGCAGGGCTACGAAATCCAAACAATGAAATCACTGTCTAGATAACATTATTTCTGGGCTGGCGTCAGTTTATCGATGTTGGGTTCACCTAACAGCTCCTTAAGAACAGGCAGCTAAGGAGCCTCTCCAGGACCCCTGAATTTTCGAGGCATTGCTATGTTGGAAGGAAAGGAGCTCATTGAGCCCCAGGTCCTGTCTTCTCTGAATCTAAAGCGCTGGCAGTTAGGAAACGATTCAACAGAAATCATCCCACGGGCTGACTTTACTCAATCCTAAATTTTGTTTCAGAGGGAGATGCATTGAACTGGTAATATGTGATGCAGAGATAAGAAACCCTTCCCCACACCAACTGGCAGACGTTCTGCCCAAAACATTTCCAGTTCCTTGTGTATTTCTGGTTTAACTCCACGTTACAATTAAATGATGGTGACTTCCATTAAGTAAGAGAATCTTTGAAAAATGCAAACTAATGGAATCATTATATTAATATGAAAAACCCTATCAGTGTTAAGATAATTTTATAATATCCTGGGTTCAAAGAAACAAGGCTATCGGTAAATTCTATTGTTCTTCAGCAGAGCACTGACCTTTTTTACAAAAAGTTACACCACCCGGCTCTACTGTAATTATATAATTTTGTTCCACTTCCACCCACATTACAAAAGTTACTTCTAGACATTATCTCATTCCATAACATAAGCATGTACAGAATTAGATATATCACAAATAGAGTGACCTCATTTTAAGGATCAGGAAACTTAGTCTTAATGAGATCAAAATTCCAATCCCTCTAAAAGCAAATAGCTGAATTGGAATGCAATTCTCCAGCCCTTACACCTCCCTCTCTAACCACTAAACCCGCGACTCTCCACCCTGGCTTTCCGCTAGAATCTCTGGTGGTAGTTACGAAAATCACATATGCCTGAACCTAACCCCATGCCTAATGAATCAGAATCCAGCCTGGCAGCCGGGTGCTGTGGCACACCTGCCTATAGTCCCAGTGACTTTGCGGGGGGGACAGAGGTGAAAGGATCACTTGAGGCCAAGAGTTCAAGGCCAGCCTGGGCAACATAGCATGACTGCATCTTAAAAAAAAAAAAAAAGAAAGGAAAGGATAGAAGGAAAGAAAGAGAGAGAGAGGAAGGGAGGGAGGAAGGGAAAGGAAAGAAAGAAATCATGTAAAGCTGTTAGACAGAAAACAGCTGTAAGATAATATTGACATTAGGAGATAAAAAGTATGGCCTATGCTGATCCAATGGACTCTCATGTATATTTCTCTTTTTACAAACAGATGTCTCAGTACTATCCGGTTTACGTGCTCCTGCCCTGGGAACAACCTCAGCAAACAGTCACACAGTCACCTCCACAACCAGGGCCTCCACAACCAGGGCAGCAACTGTATGAGGAGCAGGTACTGCAAATGTTTGATTTTAATCTGACTAGCTCCATCTGAGAATGGAGAGAATAAGGAAAGCTCCCAGCGAAGAGAGTATCCGAGCATATTGAGTGCACGTACTCTACAGTTTGAACTGGTGGGAATGAGAGGGCATGGTGCTCTCTCCTCTACGTCATTTGTGTCCACAAATCCGTTGGTGTCTGTAGGACTGTTTATGCCCAACAGGAGAACACTGCGGCCTCGCAGAGAGTATTGGGGAGCAGAGCACGCAGACGGCTGAGTGTCAACCAAGCTCTGTAATAGCAGAAATTGCTTCACTCTTTTTCAAATCTGAACTATTATTTCCAAGGCTGGATTTCAAATACTAAAATCAGTAAGAAGACTCTGATAAAATCAGAGACCAAAAGCTGAATCACGTTGGAAAATGAAGTAGTTTTCTCACATTTAAAATTTATTGGCATCCACCTTTACATAGACGTATGTGTGTGTGTGTGTGTGTGTGTGTCTATGGTGGTGATTATTAAAAAATAATAAAAAAGCAAAAAATAATAGCTACCTGATAAAAGATACCTGCAATAAATTTTTAGAATTCTAATATAAATTCAGGTGGCTCATACATAACGAGCATTGTTTTTGCTAGAATGAAAATGTCTTTTTTAAATAGTTTCATCATCACTCTAAAACCTGCCATGGCAAATTACAGAAAACTCAAAATTATGCCCTAAATAACTGGTATTATTAATGCTAAGTAAGCCATGTTGCTTTATAGGGAAAGAGAGGTTTATTCTAGAAATGATACGGTATTAAAAAGGTTCTTGCTAATTTAACAATAATTCTTGCAAGCGGGAACATGTGAAAAATTTAAAAAGTGTTTAATTAATATATAATAAAAAGATATATAATTTTAAGTAATCAATTATCACAAACTTACGACAAAAATCCTCAGAGTAAATTTAATGCATTTTTCAAAAACCCGACAGATACCATTGTACACTCAACTTGGATACGTTCCGCAACAAGCAGAACCTGTGAGTAAACGCGTAATTTTCATTTAAAAAAATCCTTTGAAAGTGTTTTTTCATTGCCGATTAAATCTACAAACACCTTTCAGCTGGAGATCACCAGGAGCACGCCTCTAACTGAACACACTTGGATTTACTTACTCATGACAAAGAGAAAAACACACACGGGGAACCGTGGGGTGTCTTAACAGGACGGTGTTAGAATAACTTCTCCCAGGATTTGGGCTTGTGTTAGTTGATTTTGGGGAGAATTCAGAGAAGTGGTGGCTCAGCTCTGGAGTGTTCTTAAGAAGTGGGGGTAGTTCTATGTTCAAGTATCTTAAGAATTCTCAGCTAGAAGGCCAGGATAATGGCTGCCCTTGGAAAAGAAGTGACAGTCATATGAGCCAAGACATGACGGCGGTTGGTGTTTTTGTGACTTGCACGGTGACATTACTTTAGACAAGATTAGGATGTTGTCCTGTTTTTTTTCTAATTTTGTCTGATGTTAGTGTTCTGTAGGATTGTTTATGTTCAACAGAACACCAGGGCCTAGCAGAGAATGTTTGCAAGCAGAGCTTCCAGAACTGATAGAGAGCTGAGTGTCAAGCAGGTTCTGTAACAGTAGGAATTGCTTCACCCTTTTTCAAACCTAAAAAGTAACTTAAGTTGAGGAATGCTTAACTCCTTTGGGTGGTCAAAGAGCATATTCTTACATATCACTAATTTGGAGTTTTAAAAAGTTTCTAACTTTTTTTTTTTTAGGCTATACCAGGAGGACAGCAGCAACTAGCTTTTGATCCCATCTTAGGCATAGCTCCTGAAATAGCTGTGATGGTAAGATTCCTTACAGCAATTTGCCGACTGCTAGAAATCAACAACTGACAATTAGCAGGTCCCTGCACTCATGTTCATTTTAATGCCAACTTTCTTCATGATTCCGTCAACAATTATTGCTTCTTTCTCCTGTAATCTTTTGCCAGTCAAGATTCAATTCACTCAGTTCATCAAATATATTTTAGTACTCTATGCCAGGTACTCTCCTATGCACCTTTAACCTTTATTTAAAAGCAGGTATTAAGAGACAACCGGGTGTGCTGGTCTATATTCATAGTCCTTCAATTAGCTTATGATCTAAGACTAATAAAGATGCTTACTACTTGAATGTAATGCCCGCTTTGCATGTCAATCCTGTTGCTTTACATTCTTCCCAATTTTGACCTTCCACTTGAACCTATAACCACTTTGTTTTCCTTCTCGTTCTCTATAGCCAGCCGGAGTGATGCCGTATTTACAAAAAGAAGTGAAAAACTTTGGGCATAACAATGAAGGAGTTTTCATGCCTTCAACTTCACCAAAACCCAGCACAACCAAACTTTTCACCTCTGCTGTAAACCCAACTATTACTCCAGAGCTCCTGGAAGGGAAGGTAATCAAAAATTCATTGTATGTAAGAAATTGTTGTCAAAAGTTAGTGCTTAATTTGTAGGACTTAGTCATGGAAATAATAAGACAACTCATGATATGGTAGAATATGAGGTCTTAACCCTGAATAAGGTGAGGTGGCCAACAATCATTTTTGATCATCAAGCAGAATGTAATTTAAATTTAATGAGAGTTTCTTATGAATGCCCTTTTCTCATTAGACCAAGACTGATAAACTGAAAGCACCATAAGATGTCCTAATCCTTCAGTGTTCTTGGTAAGTATTTGCCAAAAATCATGCATTAAGTGCCATGATAATTCCTAAATCAAAAATCAAAAGAAAAAAATTGTCAGAGCAACTAAGAGCTTTTACCAAAATAATTATGAAAAATAAGTTGGTGCTTATATATATATATCTACAAAATTAATAATTATCAGACTTTAACAATTTTTAAAATCAAAATTAAATTTTGAACATCACATCTGCCTATTACCATAAGCTTAGTTTAAGCTCTGACAACAAAAGTACTAAATATAGTAGGTTCATCATAAAAGACATTCTACACTCTATACAGAATCAGCACTTCCAAATCATTTCACTTTGCATGCTAAACATTGTAATAATGCCAATATATCTGTATTAGTTTGAACTAAAACCTCAAAATTGTAAAAAAAAAAAAAATTGCACAACGACAAGGAAATTTCAAGTTCTGTGACTTCTGTATCAAATGTAAACTTCATTAATTACATGTCTTAATCCGCTCGACTCGGTTGGCTATGAGGCTATGGTGGGAGTTTGGTGAAGGAGTAGGCTAGGAATGGCACCAAGAGTAAAACACACACGTTAAACAGCAAACAACGTAACACCAGAAGGGAAAACTAAAGGACAAAGTCTTTTGAAATCTCCTCCCTGCTGCCTTTATAAGTCTCTTCTGACCCCTCCTTCTATGAAAATGAATACACAGCATCTCAAGATAAAAAAAAGTTTATAAAAATACGATCAGGAATGAACAGTATTAGTACCTCCTTTAGAAAAGTCTCCTCATCAGTGTACTCTTTTGTACAATGCAAGGCAATTTCAAGTTATTGAATCAGAAATACTAAAAAGATTTCAGTACTTTATATGACCTTTGCTCTATGTAATATCAACATCAGTGAAAATATTCTATTTCTTTAATAAGCCATGTATACGGTATCTAGGAAATCTTACACAAAACAGTCTAATTGTATTAAAATGCTCTTTTATCTTGTTTTTCAGAGAAAAAGATGTGCTGATGCTTTGGATATTATTTTAGGCCATTTGCTTCCTCAATGCTAATATCAGTTCTTTGGAATATACAAAGTATCTTGACTCTTCTCTTGAATTTGTTTTTACCTATAAATGACACTACACTCTTTAAATATGTCATAGAAAAATAACACAATCATGTAATGAGTCTTATTTTCACAAAACTGTATTCCTTTTCAAATTATTCTGTCATTGCCTAATGTAGAAGACAACACTGACAATAAAGCTAATATCATTAAATCAAGTGGATATTCGTATTAATTAAGGAAACCTCTGGAAAATGATGTCATCTATTAGGATAAAGATATACTGTCATTGGATTTATGATGAGTGTTTTGATTGGGACTGAGGAACTAAAATATATACTAAGCTTTGACATATCATCTGTTATTTCCCCGAAGCCATTCAGTCAGCTTCCTTTTGATATACTATACTCCTCATGAAAATCAAAACTATTTGGTGGTAGATATCATAAAGTGCATATTCCCAATATGACCCAGCTACTACACAGACAGGTGGCTGTTCTCACCCAAAAGGACAGATCCCTCAGAAGATGTATGCTTGTTTTGGGGACGCAGCATCCCGTAGATAGTAGGACACAGACTTTGGCTTTTATCAGATCTGGCTTCCAATCTGGCTTTGAACCTTCAAGCAAATCACTACACCTGTCTGAGTGTCAGTTTTCTCAGGTGTAAATTGGAGATAAAAATACCTTTTAGAATTTCCAAAAGGACTACATGAAGTAACACATGCAAGATACCTGGCTCATTCATACACAGTTCTCAGAAAATGTTAATTTTCCCCCTTTCACATGTGAATCTAAAACTACCTGTACTTTTAACTTATTTCTCCAGCTTCGGACTGTCAGTTGAAATTCTGAGAAAATGGGAAAATATTTCTGGGTGTGTCTGTGAGGGCGTTTCCAGAAGATATTAGCATTTGAAACAGCAGTCTAAGTAAAGACGATCATGCTCACCAAAGCAGGCGGGCATCACCCAGTCCGTTGAAAGCCTAAATAAAAACAAAAAAGAAGGTGGAGGAAAGGCAAATTTGCTCTCTCTGCGTGAGCTGGGACATCCACCTTTCCTTGCCTCAGACATCGCAGCCCCTAGTTCTCATGCACTTACACGGAGCCTGGGACTTACTCTGAATTTGGACTAAAACGACATCATTGGCTTTGCTGGGCCTCCAGCTTGCAAATGGAAGACCGTGGGACTTCTCAGCCTCCGTCGTCATACGGGCAAATACCTCATGACAAATTTCTTTCTCTATATCCACATACAGGCATCCCTCAGTGATGGTGTGAGTTCAGTTCCAGACCAATGCAACAAAGCAAACATCACACTAGAGCAAGCCCCATGAGTGCTTTTGGTTTTCCAGTGCATATAAAAGTATGTTCACCTATACTGTAGTCTATTAAGTGTGCAATAGCATTATGTCCAGAAACAACACATACCTTACTGAAAAAATACTTTATTACTAAAAAAACAAAATTCAGTGTCTGAGAAATCCAACAGAGCAAAGTGCAATAAACAAGGTAGGCTGTGTATCCTACTGGTTCTGCTGCTCTGGAAAACACTGACTAATACATGTGGGGTTGTATAAATGCAACATTAAATATGTAAAGCATAAAGTAGATAAGTACTACATTAGTAAAATAATGCATTTGAGAAGTTAATTCAAGAATAAATATTTTGATGGAAACATTAATGTCAAGCTAAACATGGCTGAATTTCTTTATTTCAGGCAATATTAACAGGAATTTATTATCCTGGATAGTTTTAGCGGATCCAATTGAGTGAATCAGGGCTTGAAAATAAGTTGCCTGATCTCTGACTGTTCAGTATCCAATCTGTTACTGAAAAATGTTCAGTTTTGTTTAGGTATTCACCTGCAGCCACCACGTTTAAACACCTGAATACTATAATCACTATCAATGAGATAATCCACATTTTCAAACTATTTTATAAAAGGGCTTTAAATTCTATCATCATTGTCAACAGAGTTAAGACGACAAGAGGGTGAAGTTTATGGAAACATCACCAGAATACATGTTTAGAGCCATGTTTTTTATTTTAACTCTGGCATCCCAATCTCCCCCTCCCAGCCCAGTAAGAGGAAGGCAAAGAGAAAAAGCTATCAGGTTTTGAATGGGTTTGAGCAGAAAAGTTCTACATAGAATAATTTCTCTAAAATCAGCTTGGCTTACATTTGGTAATTCTCAAAATTTTTTCTACCAACCCTTATCCACCAGATGCTTCCTATTTAAATGTATCATAACAGCATCAGTTCAAGACTGAAATATAGGATCTGTGCATGAACACTCCTCCAATATTGTGTCTATATCCAATCTATTATCATAGCCTAATATAGTAACACTTTTAAATACATACACTGTAAGCGCATAGTGTATAAACATATATATACCTTGCAACCATCACCTTATCAAGGTACAGAACATTTCCAACACCCCACACCATGCCTTTGTGCCAGTCAATCTGGTCTCTCCACTGTCACGCCAAGCACCCGCTTTTCTTATTTCTATTAACATGTATTCATTTTGCCTACTCTGGAGCTCTATGTAAACTAAAGCATACACTATATACTCTTTTGTGTCTGGTGTCTTTTATTCGACACAATGCATTTGTGATTTGTCCATGTTATGGCTTAAGTGGTCTATTACACTGTATGAATATATAATAATATATGAGTTTCTTTATCCATTCTCCTATTGAAGGACATTTGGTTTTTTCCAATTACTGGCCTTTAGGAACAAAGGTGTTAGGAATATTCTTGTACACATCTTTTTGTAAACACACGTTTTCACATCTCTCGGGTAAATAACCAAGGAGTAGATCTAACTCAAAGGATAAGAGACTGCTAAACAATTCCTAACGTGGCCGTATTATTTTATATCCTGATCAGCAATATGTAAGAATTTCAGTCTCTTCACTTTCTGGCCCACAATTAGAATTGTCTGTTTTGTTTGTTTGTTGCGTTGATTATTACAAACTCCTCTTTGTCACAAATCCCTTAAATTTTAACCTTCACGGAGTTCGACCTCCAACCTCTTTTCTTCTTTCTCTCAAAAACTGCTGCATGAACATTTTTACTGTGACTTCAATAGCATTTATAAATAATTACTGACTCCCAAATCTGTATCTCAGCATGATCTTAGTTTCATATTTTAAATAGTTCAGAATTCTCTGTCTTTTTAATTTTAACTATTTTAACAAGTGTGAATAGGCATCTCGTGGTTTGAGTTTACATTTGCCTGATGATTAATTATATTTTTCCTATACTTACTTGCCATTTGTACATCTTGCTTTTTGAAGGGTATTTCTACATATGTCAATTAACTTTTAAAGAATTTAAGAAAAAAGATACCTTATATTTACACTCACATGTTTACCAATTTCAGTGCTGTTCCTTTCTTTCCATAGGTCTGAGTTTTTATATGCTATAATTTCCCTTTAATCTCAAGAAATTTCTCCAAAATTTGTTTAGCTTGTGTCTGATGCTGTGAATTCCCTCAATTTTTATTCATCTAAAAAATGCCTTCATTATTTCCACATTTTGGTAACTTTTTTTTTTCTGGATAGAAAATTCTAAGTTGGCAGATTTTATTTTTCTTTCCAACACTTTAAAAGGTTGTTACATTATCTTCTGGCCTCAACTGCTTGAGAAGAAAAGTCAACTACATTCATCTTGATGTTCCCCTGTATGTAATATGTCTTTTTTCTTGAGCTGCTTTTAAGACTTTCTCTGTATCTTTGGTGTTCAGCAGTTGGATTCTAACAGACGTAGATGTGGCTGTCCTTGTATAAATCCTATTAGGTATACACTGAGTTTCCTGGATTTGTGCACTGGTTTTTGATCAAATTTGGAAAAGTTTTCTGAGTAGTTCTTTGGCTAGTTTTCTGTTCCATTTTCTCTTTTCTCTCATTCTAGAACCTCTATTATATGTACCTTAGATTACTCGATACTATGCCTTAGGTCACTGACTTTGTTATTTTATTTTTATTTTTTTTAATTTTTTTTAGTATTTCAGTTTGAAAAATTTCCACTGACCTTCAAAGTTCACTGATCCTTTCTTCTGTTATATCTAATCTGCTCCTGCTATTAAAATCATCTAATAGATATTTTACATCATTTGTAAAAATTTTAATTCTAGGATTTCCATGTAGTTTTTTTAACAGTTTTCTTCTCTCTCCAGAAGTTTTCCAACCCATCATTCCATATATTAATCTTATACATGTCAATACTTTAACATGCTCATTCTAGTATTTTAAATGATTTCAATATCTAGATTGACTGTAGGTGTGTTTCTAGTGACTAATTTTACTTTTGGGTATAGGTCACATTCTCCTGGTTCACATATCTAGTAATTTTTTTTTTTATTGTATGCTGACTTTGTAAATGATAAAACAGGAACCCTGAATTCCGTTATTTTCCTCTGAAGAGTGTTGCATTGACCACATCGATCTTGCAGAGGCTTGGTTTTTGTTTTGTTTTACTTATTCACATATTTATTTAACTTTTTCCCTTAGTGCTGGAGCAAAACTCAGTCCTATCAACATGGTCTTTCAACCTATGGAGTTGCCTTCCTGGTGTTTCAGTAGAAAGCCTGGGGTGTTTATCAAGTCCTCTATGTTGGTATGACTCTAACTGCTAACTCAGTATCTACAGAAAAAAGAAACTGCTGAAATCTCTGCGTGGCTTTTTCAGTTTTCCAGCTGTTGTTTTCACCTGGGCTCCTTAGTATCTTGTCTTGTATCTTGCGTATTTCAGGGGTGAGCCAAGGATTTGGGAGAAGTGAATACACAGATTTCGAGGCTGCCTACTCAGAGGTTCCCTTTTTTATGGGACTGTCCTCTCTCCATCCCCAAACTCCCTCCCTTTGATGTCTCAGCTTAATGAGATGGTGGCTTCCTCCTGGAAGTCCACCTGCTCCCACACTGCAGACGGCGAATGCCTATAAAGGAAAAGCCAAACAAACGTGGTTCTCGCCCTTCTTACAAGAATCTAATCTCCCTGAGTTTCTGCCTGCATTTGATCACTGTCTGACGGCTTCAATCAGTTGTTTCACATATTTTCCCCAGAGTTCGTAACTGTTCCTAACAGCGACTTTAATTCAATATAAGCTACTCCGTCACTACCAGAAGATGCAAGTCTATATTCTTTCCGAAGATTTTCTTTCATAAATATTTCTCAAATCTCTTTCTCGTTCTCTTCACTGTCACTCCTCTCCTACAAGTCACCCTCATAGCTTAGGAGGATTGACATGTGACACCTCCTCTGTGAACGCAGAGTGATTATTTAGAAACGGAAACCTAACCACGTCCCTCTCTTGCTTCAAGCCATTCAGTACCTTCCAATTGGTCTCGGTTTGAATTTCAGACTCTTTACTTGGCTTAAAATGTCCATAATCACTTGGTCCTGGTGATAACTCTGGCATTCAATACTGCACCCCCCTCACCGTGATCATGACACCCCAGGCAAAGTAAACTCTTCTATATTCCATGTAATACGCCACGCACCTCTCTCTGATCTCTGATATTTCACACTCTGTTCCCTTCTGTCTAGAACGTTGCTCCTAATCCTCTTCACTTGGCTGATGCCTTGTCGACTTTGACGTCTTTACTTCTGTGTATTTCTGTAGTACTGCGCTTCCTTAGTCACTCCACATACAAATTCTATTGTTACCTTTGTTTAATCTGTCTAATAAGCTATAAGCTCCAGGAAGGCCTGGGTCACCTATACGGTGCCTTTCATAGTGCTTGCCATATGATAAATACTTAAAAGCACAATAAATACTTAATCAATGAATGAATACAACCTACCTTGGAAAAATCTGATTCTATCAATAATTTCCTAAGTTAAATGGCAAGGGTCAACAGCTAAGCAGCCCGTTTATGAATTCTCCCCAAAATTATAAGAAATGAGAATACCACCCATACACTTTGTATATCATATCAAATTCTATGAAGCATTTTGTATATTTGACACATTTTAAAAATAATTACTAATGTTTGCTTTATAACGTATCCCATTATGATTTAAAAAAAAACTTTTTGTGGCTGCTCTCAAAACTTTTCTTGTCCCAATCAAAAGGTACCACCTTTTTAAATATACAGTTATGATTTAAAGTATATAAGACTAAAAGACTATCTGATAAAGTAATCTTTTGTTCAAACAAGTTTGAATGTAACCTCTTTTGATATAAAAATGGTTTTTAAAATAACAGATTATAAAATTAGTTAAGATTTTTACGGTCTCCATATGATTCACGAGGTGGATTTTTCCCTAATTCATTTCATGTTCCTTGTGTTGTGGTTAGGAACTGACTAATTATGAATTCCAGTTACAGAGTTTACTTATAATCTTAGGTATTTTTTTTTTTTTGAAACAGGGTCTCACTCTGTCTCCCAGGCTAGAGTTCAGTGGCGTCATCACAGCTCACTGCAACCTCAAATGCCTAGGCTCAAGCGATCTTCCTCCTTCATCCTCCCAAATAGCTGGGACTATAGGATTCACCACCACGCCCAGCTAATTTTTCTAATTTTTCTAGAGAGATGTCATCTCGCTCTTGCTTAGGCAAGACTGGTCAAAATGAAACTCAATATACAATAACATCCTAGTTTTAATACAATTGAGCAGTTTTCTTTAAATTAGCGAGAGAAGGTTAAATGTTACGTTATGGGTAAAGAATAATATTTCTCTGATTTTTCTAACCGTCTGCTATCGTGACGGTATAAAGCATTAGTTAAGAGTGTGGTTTTTGGAACCAAATGATCGCTGGTGTTCCATACCATCTCTTCCAGAGTACTAGTTGTAACACCTGCAACTGATAACTAACATTCCCTACTTCTTCTTCTTTACTTCTTAGTCTCTTGATCTATAAAATGGATGGTGTCGATAGCAGGACTTTTCTCTTAGAGTTGGCTGTTTCAAGGATTAAGTGATGCGATACGCATAAAGCACTTAGGTTTGTACTTGAGCACTGAAAGTCCTCGAGAAATACGTTAGCCGTTATAATTTTCTTAAGTTTTCTTGAGAACTGGTTTCTAGAAAAAATAAAAGGGGCTTTGACGCACTACTATAATTTGGACCCCATAACCTCTGTTGAAATAGAAATTGAATGCAAAGATGCAATATTCTTGCAATATTCTCTCAAATAAGTGGCAAAAAGACCAAGTTTGATGACTCCCGAAAATAACATACACAAAATGCATGCATATTCAATGTGATTCTAAGTTTTCGAGGGCTCTAGTTTCTAGTCCAACACTTAATGATTATACCCTCTCTGCAGTAAGTGCATTTTTAATTAAAAACAACTGAGTATATATTGTGTTCTCTAAGGTACCCAAGATGCTTTGATGCTCCAAAACACAATTCACTCACCTATGAAGTTCCAACCTTGGTCACTAAAAATCAAAGAGCTGAAAGCAGAATCATGCAAAAAGTTTTAATCCCACCTTCAACATTTTTATACTCTTTATTTTCTTAAAATCCAGCACTACCAAACATGATTTCCTATAGATTATAACCAATACTAACAGGATACTTAGAAATATTTTTAGTTACGGAAAATAAAGGAAAAAAATTTAAAAACAAGAGCATGGAGCAGTATCATCTGAAGCGATAAGCTTCAAATATGCAAGATACACAAAATTTGAAAAAGAAAACCACAAAAGGGATGTATTTGTTAATTATTCAACCAAAGTTTCTATGAGACTGTAAACGTTGGTTATTCCCCAATTTCAACACAATGTAATAGCTGATGATTCAACTAAGCAATGGCTGATCCCAGGGGAGAGACCTTCAGGCCACAGACTTCCCCATTCCATCCCACCCCTGAGTGTATAAAACAGCTGCAATATTCTAGGGCCAATCACTCACCATTTCTCGTAACAGCGTCAGAGAGAAGGAGCTGAGAGAAAAGGTTGAGGTAAGAGAGATCTTAAATATCACTGTGAACTAAGGCTACATGTCTCTTCCACAACTACAGATATATTAATATATATTTCTTATAAACTGTCAAAATTAAAATTGAGGCTATCATTAAATGGTTGCTTGAATTTGTAAACTTACTAATTAGACGATCATCTTAATATTTCTGTTTGCAAAACTTTTCCTTAAGATCACCATCCTGCCATCGTAAGTGCATATTTTAGAATGACTGCAAATGAATCTTTGTAGCGGGGTGGGGTGCTCACGGAGGGGGTAGAGCAGAACGAGACATCTAGAGAATCAGGTTCCCATCACATTTTGAATTTTATGGACCTCAAGTCAGCAAAAAGGGGCATGTACTGTTAGGGATTCTCTAAAGTATGAACAAGTGTTCATAAATAGCGTGCGTAAATAGCGTTATGTCTAGAAAGACAGCATGTATATAGTAAGTTAAAATATTTTATTACTAAAAAATGCAAACAATCATCTGAGCGTTCAGCAAGTCCTAATCTTTTTGGCTGGAGGAAGGTCCTGCCTCATTGTTGGCGGCTGCTGGCAAATCAGGCTCTCGGTTGCTGAAGGCTGGGGTGGCTGTGGCAGTTTCTTAAAAATAAGACAACAATGAAGTTTGCCACATGGATTGACTCTTCCTTTCGTGAAAGATATCTTTGTGGCATGTGAGCCTGTTTGATAGCATTTTACCCAAAGCAGAACTTCTTTCAAAATTGAAGTCAATCCTCTCAAAACCTGCTGCTGTTTGATCAACTAAGTTTCTGTAATATTCTAAATTCTCTACTGTTACCTTAACAATGTTCACAGCATCTTCACCAAGAGTGGATTTCATCTCAAGAAACCACTTTCTTTGCTCATCCATAAGAAGCAAATCTTCAGCTGTTAAAATGTTATCATGAGATTGTAGCAACTCGGCCGCATCTTCAGGTTCCCCTTCTTACTCTAGATTTCTTGCTGTTTCCAACACATCTGCAATGACCTCCTTCACTGAAGTCTTCAGCCCCTCTGAGGCATCCATAAGGGTTGGAATCAACTTCTTCCAAACTCCTGTTAATGTTGATATTTTGATCTCCTCCCATAAATCACAAATGTTCTTAACGACATCTAGAATGGTGAATTCTTCACAGGTTATTAAAACTTTCTTTTATAACCAAATACAGAGAAGTGTTATTCTTAATAAGCGAGTGTTTATTTTTGAAAGAATTGATGCAATATAGTTTAAAAATTGCAAAACATCTTTGAATTTCCCTAAAAAATGATGCTCTCATTAAAAAATAGACTGATGCCCTAAAATTATAAGTGACTTGCTCAACGTCAACGAGCTATTACATATTACATATCTGTACTAGAAGTGGATCTTCTGAATTTATATTCTTTTTGCTGACTTCTAGGATGTTTCGGAATAAGATGAACGTTTTCCTTCTGATCACAGCCATCTTGGCAGTCACTGCGGCTTTCCCGGTATGTATCCATTTCTACGTTCCGGAATATTTTCATACGGTCATTTGCCACATAATGAGGTCAATGATGCACTGCATATATAATGATGGTCCCGCAAGATTATAATGGAGCTGCAAAACTCCTATGCCTCGTGACACTGTAGTCATCATAATGTCGTAGCACAGCACATTGCTCACGTGTCTATGGTGACGCTGGTGTAAACAAACCCACTGCACTGCCAGTCATATAAAAATAGAGCACACACAATTATGTACAGGACATGACACTTGATGATGATAATAAACGACTATGTTACTGGTCTATGTATTTATTATACTATACTTTTTATCATCATCTTAGTTAACTGTAAAACTGCCTCAGGCAGGTCCCATCAGGAAGTATTCCAAAAGAAGGCATTGTCCCCATAGAAGATAATAGCCCCATGTGTGTTACTGTCTCTAGAGACCTTCCAGGGGGACAAGATGTGGAGGTGGAAGACAGTGATACCGATGATGCTAATCCCACGTAGGCCTAGGCCAATGTGCGTATTTGTGTCTTAGTTTTAAACAAAAAAGTTCAAAAAGAATGAATAAGCAAATAGAAAAAATCATATCAAGTGAGGATATAAAGAACGAAATTATTTTGTACAGCAATGTGTTTGTGTTTTAAGCTGAGTGTTATTGCAAAAGAGGCAAAAAGGTAAAAACATTTAAATTTCTGTAAAGTAAAAAAGGTACAGCAAGCTAAGGTTAACTTATTATTGAAGAAAGAAAAATATGTCTTTATAAATTTAGTGTAGCCCAAGTGTGTAGCGTCTGTTTATAAAGTCTACAGTCGTGTGCAGTAATATCCTAGGTTTTCACTTTCACTCACCGTTTATTGACTCACCCAAAGAGACTTTCAGTCCTGCAAGCTCCATTCATCGTAAATGTCTGACACAGATAAACTATTTTTTATCTTTTGTATTGTATTTTCCTGTACCTTTCCCATGCTTAAATATGTTCATGTATACAAATACTTACCGCTGTGTTACACCTGCCTACACTACTCAGCACAAGAACACGCTCCACAGATTTGCAGCCTCAGGGCAATAGCCTATGCCATACAGGTGTGTAGGAGGCTACACCTTCTAGGTTCGTGTAAGTACACTCCATGATGTTCGCAGGACAAAAATCGATTAATGTTGCATATCTTAGAATATATTTTTTTTGTTAACCAAAGCATGCCTATTTTTTTTGTTTTAATTCACAAATCTTAGGGCTTATTTTCCCCTCCACATACTGTATTCTACTTTCAGAATACCTAACACCTGCCCCTGTAGCATTATATTCCCAAAAATATTATAAATCATGTAGTGCTCAGTGCATAATCCAATTCCACATAGCCTTAGTGCAGTGGCGAATTTGAGCCATTTAAGAATATTCTACTAAGTGAAGTATCCCAAGAATGGAAAAATAAGCATCACATGTACTCACCAGCAAATTGGTATCACTGATCAACACCTAAGTGGACACACAGGAATAACATTTATCAGGTATCGGGCAGATGGAAGGGGGAGGAGGCGATGGGTATATACATACATGAGTGCGATGCGCACCGTCTGGGGGATGGACATGATCGAACCTCTAACTAGGGGGGCGGGGAGGGGCAAAAGGCAACACATGCAACCTAAACATTTGTACCCCCATAATACACTGAAATAAAAAAAAAGAAAAAAAGAAAAAGAGACTGGGTAAAAAAAAAAAGAATATGTATGAATTTTTTCAGGAAAATAGTTTCTATAATATTTTCTAGACAATCAAATTCTAGATTTAAAAAAAATGGATACTATGAAACTATATTAGGTAATGAGTAGTCAAATTATTTCTCTCATGCTGATGTATGTATCTTGTTGTGTGTTTTCATGAGCATGAGCTGAATTAATTTCACTGTTTGAGTTTTAGGTCACTCCAGACCAGGAACGAGAAAGACGAAGCGTAAGTTACTTTTCCTCTGCTTTCCCTGTGATGTATTCTCAGCTGTGGTTAAAGATACTCATTTATCTAAACTTCGCAAATTCTAGAGAGATTCCTGAGGAGTTTGGGGTATTAGCACTCAACAGAGGTTTAGGCTCCAGGGATGTGAGCGCTGCTTGTGTAAAGGGAATTAACTCTGCATCTCAGGTAACGCCGGGAACCAGACTGACACCTGAATCACTCTGTGATGGACTGGGTTATGGTATCTTTATTAGAATTATCTAGCTTAGTAAAGGTTCATAACTGCGTATTCCTCCACTACTCTGTTTTAGCCCTACAAAGCCCATTCCAATGAAGATAAAAAAAAAATATTTAAAACCTTAGCCATAGGCGCTATCTGCCAGTTTTGATGATCCCACCAGTGGCAAATTCACGCAAGGATTATTTGGATCTAAACAATTAACCATGGAAACTGACAGGCCATTAGTCTGCCTTCTTTTGAAAAGTTTCTGGTCATGTCCTTTGCCCACTTTTTAATGGGGTCGTTTGATTTTTTCTTGCTGATCTTCCTGAGTTCTGTACAGATTCTAGCTATCAGCCCTTTATCGGACGTGTAGCATGCGAATATTTTCTCCTATTCTGTAGGTTGTCTGTTTGCTCTCGTGATAGTTTCTTTGGCTGTGCAGAAGCTTTTTAGTTTGATCAGGTCCCATTTATTTATTTTTTGTTGTTGCTGTGATCGCCTTTGCGGTCTTCTTCATAAATTCTTTCCCTAGGCCAATGTCATATGCAAAATGCTCAACATCTCTAATCATCAGGGAAATGCAAATCAAAACCACAATGAGATATCACTTAATGCCAGTGAGAATGGATTTTATCAACAAGTCCCAAAACAATAAATGTTGGTGTGGATGTGGAGAGACAGGAACACTCATAACACTGCTGGGGGGACTGCAAATTAGTGCAACCTCTGTGGAAAGCAATATGGAGATGCCTCAAAGAGCTAAAAGTAGAACTACCATTTGATCCAGCAATCCCATTACTGGGCATCTATGCAAAGGAAACAAAGACATTCTATAAAAAGACATCTTCACTCGAATGTTTATAGCAGCACAATTCACAATTGTAAAGATGCGGAAACAACCCAAGTGCCCATCAATACATGAGTGGATTAACAAAATGTGGTGTATGTATATTGTGGAGCTCTACTCAGCCTCAAAAAACAATGGTGATCTAGCACCTCTTGTATTATCCTGGATAGAGATGGAACCCATTCTACTAAGCATCACAAAAATGGAAAAACAAACACAACATGTAGTCACCATCAAATTGGTATTAACTGATCAACACCTAACTGCACACATAGTAGTAACATTCATCAGGTGTCAAGCAGATGGGAGAGGGAAGGAGGTGATGGGTAAATTCACACCTAATGGGTGCAGTGTGCACCATCTGGGGGATGGACACGCTTGAAGCTCTGACTTGGGTGGGGCAAAGGCAATATATGTAACCTAAACACTTGTACCCCTGTAATATGCTGAAAAAAAATTTTTTAAATAAAATTTGAAAAAGAAAGTGATAGGGATATAAACAGATGATGGAAACTAAAAGAGGGAAGAAAGAAGGGAGGTATGGAAAGAGAGAGCGTTTCCACCATGTGATTGGGGTAAAGACCTTACATGAAGGAGAAGGGAGAAATTTTATGGCACCTTAACACTTCCTCTTGGCCTTATGATTATAGAAGTGGTTATTGGAAAAATCTGGCTTTGAGTAGAAAGATACAGGACCATGGTTTTCTCCAAACAATTTTCTGAAATGATACAAATTAATAAAATACTTCTACATAGTACACATAGAAAGGGCAAATTATTTTAGAGCGTCTAAAGCTTAAAAATGAAGACCCACATGGTAAAACGCTGTTTTATTTCTCTTCTTTGTAAAGAGTAAAACAAGTCTTTTTAATTTCTTTCTTTCAACAGATCAGTGATAGCGATGAATCATCTTTACAGATTTTTATACCCCCAGGATATCCCTTTCGCCCATACCCTCCATTCCTATACCCTCCAGGTTACTGGTATAGATATTTTGGTTTTCCTTTTCCAATGCCTGCGTCTGTCTCTACAAATACCCCTCCTAATGGAAAGTAGACAAGAAGGAAAGTCACAGTACAATTCAAGATGAAATAAGCGGTAAGTATGCTTAGTACAACCATGGGGTGAAGTTTCTTATTTGTTGTTGTTCGATAGGAATGCATCATCTCATGAAAAAGTGTTATAATGTTTCCAGCTAGCTCCATTAAGTTCCAATTTATTTCAGTGTTTTTCTCCGGTAGAAACTGGTGGAATCTCCACTCCAAGATATATGTGTGTGTGTGTATGTGTGTGTGTCCTTGCATCATCCAGACAGCATAGCATTTTAAATCCCTCATTTGCTGTGATACAATAGACACAAGCCCTTTCTTATTAAAACATTTTTACAAAATCTACCATTATCAACAACTGTGTCTTTTGGACTGAATCAGAGGGCTAAATAAGGGAAAACTTTACCCAAAATGGAGATCACAGGAGATGAACCTGGGGACCTAGATTTTAAGGTAGAGTTCAGCCTAGTCCTTAGACAATCATGTGATTTTTCTAATACTAAAACCCCAAATCTAGCTTCTGAGTGTCCGAGGATAGTAAAATCCTATGTGTTTGACCAATAGCAGGGGCCCCTATTGCATCATCATATCAAAAACAAAGTGGATGGTCTGTCAGTTTGGTTGAATTGAGGGAATATAGCTATACTAAAGATTAAATTGGGACCCAAAGGATTGTTTTAGGAAACTTTGAGCTAATACCTACCACTAAAGGCCTCTGCCTTCTTTCCTATATCTACTCAGTGCTGAGCAGAAAGTTTCCCAGCCCTTGGGCTAAATATACTTTTAAGCCAATATTTATAAGTAAAGTGCAAATAAACTTACAAATTATCAAGAAAATGATCCACTGAGATTAATAACCATATGCTTGTCATTTATTTCAGGTCACTGTAAAATTAAACGTGAGCCACTTCCTTGAAGAGTCAATATTCTTGTTAATAAAAGAAAAATAAATGCAATTGAAGTAGCAAGCAGTATTCTCTAGTCAATATCTTTAATTGTCTCCTTTAGTAAACATAACAGGGGAGATCCTGGTTTTTCAATTCCACAAATGCCGTGATGTGCACTAGGGAAGCAAACCCATGAAGGAGGAAGGTAGCAGGTGGTGATGAAAATAAACTGCCCTGCAGTACATGACAAAAGTCATCCAACAAGATTTTACTCACACAATAAGCCTTTCATGGGGTCACAATGGCTGCCTTTGTCTCCACCAGTTAATTACGAGGAAATTAGAAAAATTCTCTTTGAACCAAGATTACATTTCTCCACCAGAAGCTTAAATTGTTCACAGATGAGACCCTTAGCATCAATGATGGAAATTCGCCATCATTCATCCACAAACTGGCTACAAATCAAGGCCAGCCTCATGAGCCACTTGGCACGTGAGCAAGGAAACTGCCGTGTCCCTTGGTCACTTCCAGGGATTAAAGGTTTCTCAAACATTTAAATATTCGTTCCTTCGTATTAAAGTCAGTGATCCCAGTTAAAACTATGGGAAGGACGGCAAGATGACCCAACAGTCCTCAATATAATTTGGTACATTAATTTTATAAGGATTGTTTCCCAACCTTACCGCTGACAGATAGGAGGTCACTGTATGACCAGGGAAAGGCAGTCATGGGGAAATAAAATAGAGGGGGACAGTGACCAAAGCCAATCAGACCCCTGACGGGGGCCCAAGACAAATGGCCCCTTCCAGAGGACAAATGTCATTTGTCCTTTGGAAGGACCAGCTCTGCAAGCAACCTACTGTTAACCCTCTTTTCGTGTTTTTGTTTTTTTTTTTAGTTAAAGTCTTTGCTATATGTCCTTAACTCTCAGATTACAATGTTCATCCACTTCATATTATGTCGTCGTAACTTTCTGAGAAAAAAAAAAACCTGTCATTAACTTTTAACTACTAGATTTGTGAAGCAAATATATTCCACTAAAATCAATTAGCTATTCCCCCAGTAAATTTGCATAACAACATTCCTGTTACTCACACTTTTGATTATTGTATTGATGGGACAGTTTCAATTAAACCTGTCAATCAAATCTCCATTTTATTTTGTAATCTCATAGTGGCTTACGGGTATAGGATTCACTAAAGCACTGTTTTCCAAAGTGTTTTTCTTGAAGCATTGATCTCACCAGAGATCATTCACCAAAATGAATATTCATCTTCAAAATATCTCTCTTGGAAATTTTCAGTGTACATATATATGATAACATTCTGGAAAATGCCAATTTAAAAAGTCACTTTAGTTTCCCAAACTAGATGACCATAGAGCAATCCCCACTCCCTCTAAAACAGCTGATAAAACTAGTGTATTCCTGATCACACTATGCTATTTTAAAATGTAATTATCTACAGAGACAGTAGATACCACATTCATGTAGAGTTTACATACTAATTATGGAAAGATTTCATAGAAAAAAAAATCAGAGAGCTAAATCCAAATCCATTATTCTGTTAATTACCTGAGAGGAGGACCTACATGTCTCCCATATAATTTTTCAAATTTTATTCATTCATTAAAAAACTGGATACAGTTATACCTTGCTTAAGGACAGGGATATGTTTTGAGAAATGAGTTGTTAGATGAGGTAGTCATTGTGGGATCATAGAATGTACTCACACAAACCTAGGTGGTATAGAGCCTGCTACACACCTAGGCCACATGGTATATAGCCTGTTACTTCTATTACAGCATCTGTATAGCATCTTACTGTACTCAATACTGTACGCAGTTATAACACAAACATATTAAACATAGAAAAAGTACAGTAAAAATATGGTAAGACATACACCTGTATATAGGACACTTACTATGAATGGAGTTTGTAGGATTGGAAGATGCTCTGGGTGAGTAAGTCAGTGAGTGAATGAATGTAAAGGCCTAGGATGTTACTGTACACAACTATAGACTTTATAAACACTGTATACTTGATACTGAATTTATAAAAACAAATACAACATTTTTACTTTATAGACTTTTAATTTTTTTTTAACTTTTTGACTCTTTTGTAATAACACTTAGCTAAAAACACAAACACGTAGTACAGCCGTACAAATATATTTTCTTTCTTTATATTCTTATTCTATGAGATTTTTCTATTTTGACTTTATATTTTTACCTTTTAAACTTCTTTGTTTAAAACTAAGACACAAACAACAAACACTAGCCTAGGCCTACACAGGATCAGGATTACCAAGACGTCACTAGGTTGTAGGAATTTTTCAGCCCAATTATAATCTTATGGGACCACTGTTGTGGTCCTAGCCAGAGCAATCAGCCCCAGAAATCCTGGAACCCCAAAAATTTACTAAAGCATCAATTTATGTATGCACTAATGCTAAAATCATAATGACACTCACTCTGGGCTCCAGATGGCATCAAATGTCTCCTCACAGTCTCAAAATAGTTCTTCCTCCTGAACACTTACAGAGACACTATCTCTTTAGATGTTCTCTATAAGCAGAGATTGTGGCTATCTATTATATTCCAAAAGTTCTTTGTTTATAATAAGAACCATATGTGTGTTTTTTGGTTATTTAATTGAATTGGCTAAAGAAGAGCAAAATTTTGACATTTCATTTTGCTATAATGTTGACAATATTAAGAACACTTTATGCTATTTTTCCATGGTTTTCCAACACAGCAAAGATTTCTGAAGCATATGAATTTCTACACTAAAATGCCAATTTTTCTGAAGCCTTAATAATTAATCCTACAGAAAGCTGTGTCCGTCATTCGGATTGCAACTACTCTCACAAACATGGTTGGATTTCAGAACACAATAGAGTAATGAAGTCAGCCTGTACTCACGAAATAGCTGTGAAATAAAATGAGATGGAATAAATAAAACTACATGCACGTAAATACCATCCAAGGAAGAGAAAATAGAGATGAAACATATATAAGATATAAGAAATGCTAACAAAATAAGTTAGCAAAAGATTGCCCAAGTCAACAATCATCACGTCACTTATCATAAAATTTTTTTTTTTTTTTACAATGCTTGAAATGTGCGCTTATGTACTCCCAGTTCCCTCTTACCCAGTCCCACTGTGTGAACGGTTGTACGAATATATGCTGATTACCAGGGCTTAAATAAAAGGATGCTGTAGCTTGACTGAGAAACCCTGCTTGTTCTCTTCCCATAATTCAAGGATGCTCTAGGAGCAGGCAATACTCATTAATGTGAGCCTAGATCAAGGCTGGTGAATTAGTTCCAGATTACAAACACTCTAAGTTCATGGGCCTTCTTGCTCAGCATCATCCCAGCTTCATGGAAGATTTCAGGGCATAGGACTTCTGATCCTCCTTTTGCTTTTCTTTGGAACTTCCGTTACAGAGTTCACCTAGCTCGCCCACAACCGTCACTCAAAAAATTGCCTTAGATCAATAAACACATATGGAGAACGTCCAAAGTCACTGGTATTCGAGTCCACGGTAGGCTATGAGCCCCACACAGGCAGGGATGTTTGCCTGCTTTGGTTACTGGTTTATCCCTAATGCCTGAAACAACGGCTGGAACAATGCATGTGCTCAAAGAATAATTTTGCAGAGCACCCAGAAGAGCCAGATTAGTGTTTGAAGTAAACGGGTGATCCTATCAGTGGCGGAGAAAGATTCCTAGCATTCCCAGGTGCTCCTGAAATGCGAGGTCTGTCTGGAAAGTATCCAGCCACGTAATAGTGTATATTATATTAACAATGGCTGCATACTTTCCAGACAGACCTCGTATACACTTTCCTGCTAAAACAATGTTTTTAAAGTATTCTGAATCTATGGTATTTGTGAACTAAACAATTAAATACTCAGCTGAAAATCATTATTATTCCTATGATTCTAAATCAATGGCTGAAAAATTACCATGTGAAAGAGAAAACCTTCAGAATTTGAGGACTGACCAGGCCATAATATTCCAACTATGGACCCTGACAACCAAAGGAAAACACTGTGGGGAAACAGTTCAGAGAAAACGGCCAGTATTACTACATTAGCAACTTGTTCAGCAGTTTTGAAACTCTGCCATTTCTCCTTGAATGGTAGTAACCAATTATTCTGAGAAATGGAAAATCTCAACTTACTCTGTACAAGTTGAGTAAGTATTCTAGGGTTCAGAACATTGTTTCTAACTTTCTAAGACATGCAACAATTCTAAGAAACAGACAGGAATAGAGACATAACTACAATGCTGATATTATTTCTTGTTTGTATTCTGGCAGTCCTACGTTGATTCCTGTAAATACCTCAATCCGGTCACACCTTCACAGTGAAAATGAAGTCATAGTTAATATTATTTTTAAAGAAATGCAAGTGAAAGAAAATAGTCTTTCCTAAACGATCTAAGCAACTTTTTTGTTTTGCTCCATTTTACCCAAATATCCACCATATTGGTAGTATTGTAATTTACACTCTAAGTTAGAACAAGCTTCCTTGAAAAAAAGAACAATTATCCCCAACTCAATAATTTAATATTCTACATCCCAAACTGTTCACCTATATTATTGAAATTTAAAACTCTGAAGAAGTTTATTCATAAAAGGTTAATCAATCAATACGCAGGTATTAAATCCATATCGAAGAATATAAGCTACAGCTTAATGCAACCAGCTCCCACTTTATATCGATCAAAATCTTTCATGTATGGATTTAATTTGTAAGGAAGTGCTTTGGGATATGTAAGAGGTGATCAGTTTTCTAATTTTTAAAAATCAATAGGTGTGATTGTGGAATGAAGAAGACCAACCACAGCCCGTATTACACTTGAAATCCAAGTTCTTAAACTAAAAAAAACCATTTAAAGTATGAAAGTACTGTGGCTATTTTTCATTTGAACAACAGTTTTTTTTTCTTCCGAAAATTTTATTGGGGGAAAACTACAAAGCATTTACAGTACAATGTTTACAGTCACAATTTGTGGTGAGCTGATTTCCCAAAATATATTACCACTCAAGTTGAGTTATCTTGTTACATTCAAAAACCTACTCTGTCAAAGTAGTCCAGAGAGTACATACATAGTGCTTCAACTGTATCTACGTACAACCCACACTCCATTTTAAGTGTACAATTAAATGATTTTCAGTGAATTTACCGAGGTGTACAGTTTTAAATTCAAACAGGTGATATTAGTTGATCATGAATATAAATTTTTAAGAAATCCTTGTATATTTCTTTATAAAAAATGAAAAGATTCATTTTCTAAAAGTACATAAAAATTTTTTAAAAAGAATAATACTATCCTCATAAAATGAGTGAGAAACTGTGTCTTCTCCAACTGTCTAGAAGCCTTTGTGCAAATTTTATTTCTTTCTTAAATATATGGTAGAATTCATCAGTGGAAAAAAAGATATGAATAGTTTTTTTTTCCCCAAGCTTTATGAATCACAACTCTATTTCCCCGTCCGCATTACATTAACTAAGATTGACCCAAAGATGACCCTGCTGTTGTCAAATCTTTTTTCCTTTTAGTCACCATCTTATTGGGTAAAAAGTAGGAGGGAAATAGAATAGCGTGACTCAAGGTACTAATACCCTTTAATTAGTCTCCAGTTGTTTATCTTGGGTCTTCTCTACAGCTGACAGGCCAACTCAACCTACTGCCAAGCAAGACATGTCAGGCACAAGGAAAGGTAATGTTACTGAAATGCCCAGAGAGAGTGATCTTGGCCACAGTAATTGAGACATTATGAAACTTATTTTATAATCATATTTTCTTTCTTTTAGCCTTTATTATAAGCCTATGTCCTAGAATTGTTTTAATATTCTTGTTTAACCTAAATCTTAGATTCTGGAGGGTAATAGGATCGAATTTATTTTTAACCTTACTTTGGATTAAAGTACTGGCTAAACTGCAGAAGACACTGTGAATTCTAAATAAGAATTCGAAATAATTCTAAATAGGAAGGTATTTAAGACAATGAACCTATTCCTACAGGCAAATCTGAAGAGTCAACTTCTCATAAAGTTGGACCCATGATAATCCAAACTGATCCCTTACTTTCAAATCTTTATTTCTACCTAAAAGTCATAATTTTCCTTGTTATAGTATAATTATTGTTTTAAAACATACCTTTCAAACACTCATGAGAGCTAAATAGTTCTACCATTTCATGAATTATTTCTTCTTACCAAGGAGTGAGGGCAAATGTAAGTACTACTGGTTTAAATAGCTGATACACAAAGTATGGTCATATCCCTGTGATTTCTGTTTATGCTAAAAAGGGAAGAATCAGTATCATTTTGCAGAATATTTTCATGTGTGTATGTGTGTTGTATCACTTCCTGTCAATTAAAAAGAAGTCTGTGGATTTTCAGTCTCTAATCTTAATTAGCAAGTAAAGAATTAATAAGGAACTCCATCTCACTAGAGGAAACATGAGTTTGCTTAGGTTGTTCCAATTTGATTCCACGTAAGCTCTTTTCCATTCGGTGGTATCCTATGGGCCATTCTGAAGTCAGTTTAGCAGCCAGCCTCCCTCATCATCACTACCTGAGAACCAGACACGAGTGAAGTCTGATGTGCTTCCCCTTTCTCTACCCAGACTCTAATTCTATGACTCTCTTTTTAAAAGCTCAGCTTGTAGTGATTCAATTTTACACAAGTATGGAGGTAACAGTGGCTGCAACAAGATGTGGTTCATAGTCACTTCACAAATACTTACATATCAAAAGTATAAAGTGTCATATATTATTGTTTAAAAATATAATTTATTAAAAATCAAATAAGAAGGTATGCTCCTGTATACTCCCTTACAAAGTAAGGCTAATTGATGTCTTGAATTAAATTTCAGTCAAAGCCACCGGAATTGCCATATCTATGCTTCTTATAGGAACAATCAAGTTAGTCCTATCACTGGATGATTACTGGAGAAGTAGATTACGAAGAATGTGGTTTCATAATCCTCCACTTCCCAATTTATCCTGTGTGCTTCCGTTAAATTGATCACAGAATCACAGAATTTTAGAAATCTCTCATTTCAAACCCTCACTTAACAAGTAAGAAATGTAAGGTCCAGGGAAAGGAAATTACACGAACCAAAGCTAGAACTCAGTCCTCCTAATGCACGCATAGTCACGCCAGTTTCTAGTCCAAAAACACTCAATTGCTTTCTGTTGCTTACAAAGCACGCCTAACTCTTTGACTCAGCATTTAAAAATGTCTCTGTTTTCTGCTCTAAACTTTCTTTTCAACATTAGTTCCCCCTTCTCAGACAACGCTTGAGTCAAAATGTCCATGGATAATTCTTAAGGTTTTCTCCTCTACTTGAAATGTTTTCCTTTCTGTTAAATTCTGCACAGGCAAGTCCCACTTATTTGTTACAGTCCACACAAAGACTGTCGATTCTCTTGACTGAAACTTTCTATTTGTAGAAAACCACTTTGGTGGCATTTTCCACTTTCCTTCCTCTTACAGTGATCTGTGTAGGTTGCCACTTCCTTTCCAATGTTGCATCTATTTCAAAATGGGCTGCCTCACTTGCAGGAAAACAGAGAAAACACACTGTGATTTCCTTAGACTGGCATATATATATAAATTATGTTATTTCGTTGCTATTTAATAGGACCATCTGTTAAGAAAAAGAAAAGAAGCTGGATAAAAATTTGGCTTGTTAAATTGATGATACTTACATCAGATTCACCTTGATAATCTCAACACTTGGCATGGTACCTTGTTCCTAGTAGGTTCTTGGCATATATTAAATGAGCAGATAATTAAACTTGCAATGATAATTCCATTATTATTGTCAAAAATTAAATTCAAAAATTTTTTTACTCCAAGTTTGATTTTCTAACACGTTTGTTAAAACAGATTTTTCACATTGGCTAAATCTACCTGTAAATCTACTTTTTTTTTTTCCCCTTAACCAAAGCAAACATTGCATCCAAAACACTCCTAAATTGTTAGAAACAACCCTTTTAATTTTTTAAAATTCATTTTTAGGTTCAATGATGAAGAATTTTCTTCTAGTCGTGAATGTCCTGGTATCAACCCTGCCTTTTTTGGTGAGTTAATTTCATATAACCAATTTGTATTAAGAATTTAAGAAACTTTTATGTAAGGGCTTTAATTATGCAAGTTTCTATATGCAGTTACACTTCATAAAACAAAATAGCTGCCTACTTGCTATGTTTCCTTAAAAGCAAATTTATTTTGATATTGATTTCTATCATAAAATTAAAATCATAGTCTTCTGGATATCCATTTAGTTCTGACGAATTAAGAAATCATGTTCATGTATAGAAAACATTGAAAATTCTCCTGCTATAGAGAAAATACATTCTGAGGGGAAAAAACATACTAAAAATATTTTAAAATTGTAAAATAATCTAAAGAAAATTCATAAAGAATAAATACAGAAATCATAGTCCAGGATCAGAAATTATTTTCATTAAATTTCTATCTCATCCAGACTCCAATCTCTTTAGGAACTAGATCCTGAAAAGATCAGGAGTTTGGTTAAGCTTTTCCACCAGTTTCAAAGACTTTGACACTTCTTTCTACCTTTAACCATATTCGACCATAATTTTATCTTTTACTATGCCTTTTCCTGTTACGTCAACTGACCTTTTTCCAGGGATCCATGTCCATAAACAGCAGGAAGGCTTGCAGGCATTATCTTGAATTACATGCTATGTTTAAGGCTATCAGACCAAGAAAAAGGTTCTGGTTTTTTTCTTACAATTTTTTGACTTGTTTTCATTGCTGTTTTGGCTATCATCATATTTTACTTTCATGTTCATCCAAGAATTCATGGAACTGTATTTGCCAACAGCAAGAAAAAGGAGGCAAACATAAATAACGGTCTATGTCCTCCTCCTAGGTTGTAAAATTTTGGAGGGCACTAGTCCTTGTTTCATGATTCAGTTATTATTAAGTTTACACTTGTTTTAAAGTTAATACCTATTAGAAAATTCTACTAGATAAATTCTTGGAGTCAAAATTACTTTTTAAAAATTTTAATTACTACAACTTTTACATTTCTTTTCTGTCATCTATTCTTTGGAATTACATTTTATTGGTGGCCACACACCTGCACGTTTAGAACTTTGGTTTTCTCTTTGAGTGGTAGCAGTTAAAATTTAAATCTTCAAATGGTCCACAAGCACCTGCTCTTCTGCAACCTCTCCTTGAGCTACTTGTGCCTGCTTTATCCCCCAGACACTCCACATTTTACACAGGCAACAGAGGGAGACTCTGTCTTAAAAGAAATGAAAAATGAAAATGAAAACAAAAAAAAAAGGTTTTATTTTTAACACAAAAGATATTTTTCTAAGCCAAAACAAAACAAAACAAAACAAAACAAGTCTGCCTTGCTTTTTTTTTTATTTCTTATTTCTCATTATTTCTTTTTCTGGAACTCCCCAGGCTGCCATGGTGCAAAACCAGGAACGACCAGCAGTAAGTTTATTTTAATTATTTCTAGTAGAGATTTGAATTCCAAGATATAATATTCTGCAAAGATCAATCATATTAAAGTGCCTTCTGTCTAATGACTAAAATATTTAAGGCTGGGCTCAGGGCTCACACCTATAATCCTAGCACTCTGCGAGGCTGAGGCAGGAGGATTGCTTGAGCTCAGGAGTTCAAGACCAGCCTGAGAAAGAGTGAGACCCATCTCTACTAAAAATAGAAAAATGAGTCTCTACTAAAAATAGAAAAATTAGCTGGGCAACGTGGCACGCACCTGTAGTCCCAGCTTCTTGGGAGGCTGAAGCAAGAGAATTGCTTGAGCCCAGGAGTTTGAGTTTGTAGTGAGCTACAATGACACCACTGCACTCTAACCAAGGCGCCAGAGCGAGACTCTGTCTCAAAAATAAATAAATAAATACATATTTACTCTCCATAAAATCATCTAATAATCTTTGCAAAAAAAAAAATCACTGCGGCAACAGATAATGTGAAGTAACCTTGATAGTCATCTGAAGGTCTTGGTTTCATTGCATAACCCAAGTCATATATCTTTGGTTTTCATATATATTTAACAATACGAGAAAACTCACAGCATTGAATATCGGGAAAAAATGAAAACAAAAGTAAAGCTTAATATCTCCCCTGTCCACTTTTTAAGACTCAGAAAAAGATCCCTCTCTGACCCGTCTTTGAATACTTCTCATACATTTGTTTTTACTTCCCCTTGTTTCCCTAATATGTTTGAATACATATAAATATGTCTCCTTTTATGAGAAATTCTTGCTTTGTATATAATTTTCTTGATTTATTTCTACTATGAAAGATCTACTGACAAATTTTTATGGCTGTGTGTAATTAATAGAACAAAGGCAGATAAAAATAGAAAAGTCCCTATCTGATCTTTGTGAAGAAAATTAAACTGAAAAGAAAATCCAAAGTCTAGATCCAGAAATCCCTCCACATCACGTTATTTTACTATTATATGCTATAAATAGTTTAGAAAAAAAACAAATGTGTCTTTGGGCTAATCTCCAGATTAATAAAATCTGTGAGAAATTCCAAATATGTGGTGAGAATATACATTATATGTGTGTGATCGTGTGTGTCTGCATGTGTATGACATGTCAAAGCTCTGCGAGATGTTTTCAGGCTCTGTACTTATAATCCCCAACATCTAGATCACTTATCATATACATGCCAAGCTCTGGGCAATGTGGTTTACATTATGAATTACCTCAGCTAATTTGTTTGAAGCAAATATTTTCATAGTATTGAAAATATTTTATAATATTGAAAATCATGAAGTGGAAGGGAAATGTACAAATTCATACTTTGTAAAATAACATAATTGTTGGGTTCCCTACTTCCAATTTTGTACTTTCTCAACGTCAAATACTATATTATCTCAAAAAATGCTGATTGAAGATATCTCTACATTCAGGTCTATAATATTATTCTGCATAATTTATTTTTTTTTTTGCAGTGCCGTGAGAATGAAAGATTGTTCAATCAGAAAACAGTTTCATATGCCCCAATTCTTTATATGCTGAACAGCTATCCTCATTACGAACCGAATTTCTACCAGCATAGACCAGCTATGCTGATTCCTAGTCCATATATGCTTCACACATATTATGCAAAACCAGCCGTACATACGCCACATGCCCGAATTCCTCAGCAGCAAGCCCTGCCAAATACTCACCCACCCACCGTGGCACGGCACCCGCACCGACACGCATCGCTCTTTGCCATTCCTCCAAAGAAAACTGACGCTAAAACAACCATCCCCACCACTGCTACTGTTGAGCCTATACCAATTCCTGCCAGTGAACCAGTGGTGAACAGTGTAGTCGTTCCAGAAGCTTCCTCAGAGTCCATCACTTCCTCACAGTCCCTCACTTCCCCAGAATCCCTCACTTCCCCAGAATCCCTCACTTCCTCACAGTCCATCACTTCCCCAGAGTCCATCACTTCCCCAGAATCCCTCACTTCCCCAGAATTCCTTACTTCCTCACAGTCCATCACTTCCCCAGAATCCCTCACTTCCCCAGAATCTCTCACTTCCCCAGAATCTGTCACTTCCTCACAGTCCATCACTTCCCCAGAATCCCTCACTTCCCCAGAATCCCTCACTTCCCCAGAGTCCATCACTTCCCCAGAATCCCTCACTTCCCCAGAAT
>CAUYRT010043330.1:0-14602 GCA_963574885.1 Lepilemur ruficaudatus | reverse complement strand
TCAATATATTTTGATTTAATTTTTTTTATATGAGGAAAGATAAGGTCTAGTTTCATTTCATTCTTCTGCATAGGAATATCCAGTTTTCCCAGCACCATTTATTGAAGGGACTTCCCTCTCCTTATTATATATTCTTGGTAATTTTGTCAAAGATAAGTTCTCTATAGATGTGTGGATTTATATCTGGATTCTGTTCTGTTGGTCTATATATCAGTTTTTATGCCAGTAGTATGCTGTTTTGGTGACTATAGCTCTGTAGTATAGCTGCAAGTCAGAGAATGTGATTCTTCCATTAGGAAGGAATTCTATACCTAATTTTTTTGAGAGTTTTTATTATGAAGGGATGTTGAATTTTATTGAATGCTTTTCCAGCATCAATTGAAATTGTCATATGGTTTTTGTCCTTCATTCTGTTGACATGTTGTATCACATTGACTGATTTGCCTATGTTGAACCATTTTTGCATCCCTGGGATGAATCCCACTTGATCATAATTATCATTATGAATAATATTTTGAATGTGTTCTTGAAGTCAGTTTGCTAGTATTTTCTTGAGGATTTTTGCATCTATGTTTATCAGAGATATTGGAGTATAGTTTTCTTTGTTGTGCCCTTGTCTGGTTTGCGTATCAGGGTGATCCAGGGCCCATAGAATGAGTTTGGGAGTATTTCTTCCTCCTCAATTTTTCAGAATAGTTTTAATAGGATTAGTATTAGTTCTTTTTTGAATGTTTGGTAGAACTCAGCAGTGAAGCCATCAGGTCCTGGGCTTTTCTTTGATGGGAAACATTTTATTATTGCTTCTATCTTATTCGGATTTTGGATTTCTTCCTGATTCAATCTTGGTAGTGTGTATGTGTGTAGGAATTTATCCATTTCTTCTAGGTTTTCCAATTTATTGCAATATAGTCACTCACACTAGTCTCTAATGATCCATTGGATTTCTGCAGTATTAGTTGTAATGTCTCCTTTTTCATCTTTGATTTTATTTATTTCAGTCTTCTCTTTTTTTTAACTAGTCTGCCTAAAGGTATGTCAATTTTGTTTATCTTTTCAAAAACATACATTTCATTTCTTTAATTTTTTTGTTTCAGTTTCACTTATTTATGCTCTGATCTTTATTATTTCTTTTCTTATACTAATTTTGGATTTGGTTTGCTCTTGTTTTTCTAGTTTTTTGAGATGTATCATTAGGTTGTGTATTTGAAGCTCTTCTAATATTTTGACGTAGGCACTTACTGCTTTAAACTTTCCTCTTGTCACTTTTTTTTGCTGTATCCCATAGGTTTTGGTATGTTGTGTTTTCATTTTAATTTGTTTTGAGCAATTTTTAAATTATCTTCTTAATCTCTTCATTGACCCATTGATCCTTCAGCAGCGTATTGTTTAATTTCCATGTGTTTGTATAGTTTGCAAGGTTTCTCTTGTTATTGATTTCTAATTTTATTCCATTGTGGTCAGAGAAAATACTTGGCATCATTTCAATTATTTTGAAGTTTTTAAGACTTGTTTTGTGGCCTAACATATGGTCTATCCTTGAGAATGATCCATGAGCTGTGGAGAAGAACATGTATTCCACAGCTGTTGAATGGAATGTTCTGTGTCATCAGTTAGGTCCATTTGGTCTATAGTGCAGATTAAATCCAATATTCCTTTGTGGATTTTCTGTCTGGATAATCTGTTCAGTCCTGAAAGTGGAGTGTTGAGGTCTCCAATGATTATTGTTTTGGGGTCTATCTTTCTTTTTAGCTCTGATAATATTTGCTTTATATATATATGTGTGCTCTAGTGTTGGGTGCATATATATTTAGAATTATTGTATCTTCTTGATGAATCAACCCCTTTATCACATAATGACATTCTTTGCCTCTTTTTAAAGTTTTTATCTTGAAATCCATTTTATCTGATAGAAGTATATCTACTACTGCTCTTTTTTTGGTTTCCATTTGCATGGAATATCTTTTTCCATCCCTTTATTTTTGGTCTATGTGTATCTTCATAGGTGAAGTGGGTTTCTTGAAGACAAGAAATAGTTGGATTTTTTTTTTATCCATTCAGCCACTCTATGTCTTTTTATTGAAGAGTTTAGTCCATTCACATTCAATGTCATTATTGATAGTTAAGGACTTACTACTGCCATGTTGTTATTTGATTTCTGATTATTTTGTTGTTATTTCTTCCTTCTTTCCTCCCTGCCTCCCTCCCTCTTCCCTCCCTCCCTCCCTTCCTTCTTTCCTTCCAGATGATTTTCTCTGGTAGTGTGTTTTAATGTCTTGCTTTCTACTTTTTGTGTATCTGTTGTATGATTTTGGTTTGAGATTACCATGAGGCTTGCGAAAACCACTTGATAACCAATTTTAAACAAACGGCAACTCTGCTTACAAACAAACAAACAAACAAGCAAAGATAAATTTAACAGAAATTCTGTCCTTTATGGAGTTCCTTTATTTCAATGCCATTGTCTATACCATCAGTCTACTTTCAGAACTTACTTTGAGACTTCCTTCTCAAAACTTTTTGTGGGTTCTCCCTCATTGCTGGTTTTCCTCTTACCCTCTGTCTACTCATTTTAAAATTCCTCTGGGGACTCTTATTTCTTTCCCTGCTTCTCAAATGATGGTACTCTAAAGCTGTGGTCCCCCACCCCCAGGCTGCAGACGGGTACTGGTCCACAGCCTGTTAGCAACCAGGCTGTAGGAGGTGAGTGGTGGGCGAGCAAGTGAATCTTTCTCTGTATTTACAGCTGCTTTCCATTGCTCACCATCTACCCCCCACCTGCATCCATGGAAAATTGTCTTCCATGAAATGGGTCCCTGTGCCAAAAATGTTGGGGACCACTACTATAAAGGATTCATTTCTCAGCCTCTCTTCTGACTTACAAGATCCATCTGTGTAATGTGTTCTACTTTTAAATTCAACCCATAAATCAAACATTCCCAGTTGTATACCTCTGGCTTCATACCCAAATTGATCACGTGATTTTCCAACCTCTTTGGAATCTGACCTCTGCTTCCCTTTCAGCCTAATCTCCTGCCACATCTCTATTCTAGCCATATCAGACTGCTCATAGTTCTCCAAATGCAATATGCTATTTCACTGCTTTGAATGCTCTTCCCATTCTTATTTATCTAGAAAGCTCCCACTTGTCTGATGGGATTTGGCTCACTTGTCACCTACACTGACACTCTCTCTGACTCCTCTCCTGTTTGTAAATCAATTTTGTAATACTTCTGTTTTGCAGTATCCATTGCACATGTCTCTTTATGTATCCGTTTCATTGCATGATAAGTGTTTACATGTCTGCCTGCTCTAAGAGAACATGAACAACTTGAGGCAGGAATTTAACTTGCGATTATTTCTATTATATTTTGGTCATGTCCATCATTATAACCCTAATACGTAGCACAGAGTCTGGTGCAGGGTAAGAAACAAGGATGTTTATTGGATAAATGAATGATGACGTCTGTCATTCCAAGTGTTATCTCTTGCATTTACTCTTTCTTGCCATGGTTCTTTGTTATCCCTGAGGACACTGGTTAGTTACAGCACTTCGAATGAACTGTAGGAGAATTTAGACACAAGCATTTTAAACTAATCTAGGCCAAGAGAATAATTTTGTATACATTTTAAGGAGACGTGTATTTATTTGTGTAATTAGCTGTGAACGTGTAAGTCTTGATCCATGTAACAAGGTTTTGAAAGACATAAAAAAAAAGTTTGATTGCCTGAATGAAGGTTAAATTGTCAATCTAAAGAGAATCAAAACAGCCAGTCTATTAAGAAATTCAACATATATAGCTTCAGCTTTGTCTTCTGATTCTAAATTGCTTGTGTGGAATTTTTTGTCTGATGTTGATACTTTGAGAAATCATGTGCTTTTTCCTGGGGTGGGTAGGGGTCTGAGCATTTGCAGATTGCTGACTTCCATGAGGGGCTCAAGGTGTAGGCATGGGCTGGCTATGCCTATAGTGTTAGTGCGTGGCATACTGCTCTGCACATACTTTATGCTCAATAGGCATGTGTTAAATGAATAAGGGAGTATTTGGGTGGCAATTCTTGTAAAAAGTGAAAGGTATGGTGACAGAATGTGGCCCATGTGTCATAAAAGTCTGGTCGATGCATGGTATTTGGCTCACTTTTTTGATATGTGTGAAGGTTTTTCTCCTTGACATAGAGATTTTGAGAGAGCACAACTTGCTGATGACCTCTTGGCTTGTCTTCTTCTGGAGCACAGCTTTTCTCTTCTGTACGCAGGTATGGGTTTATAAAGATAATTGAACACCTGTTGTCTTATCATTTCTAGCTCCATGATTCTAGGGACAGCTCGATTACTTCCTTCTCACCTTCCTCTGGCCCATTTCCTTTAAAGAACAGGAATCTCACCTAAATTAAATGGGATCTTACCTAAAACAAATATATCAAATGCACTGAGCAAAATGCAAAGAAAAACATATTAAGCTTCTAAGATGATATCAACAACAAAAGTAAAGAAAACAAACATTTGAAATAATATGCTTAGATTCAAGCTTTTTATTTTGTTTAAATAATCCCAGCTTTTGTTAGCTTTAAAAATGTCATCTTTGCTCCAATATGTCAAAGGAACTAGGTACTAGATTGCTACAAAGTTATTTTTCCAGAAGACCTTATAAGATAACATAGGAAGAAATACTCAGTAATTAAGTAAATTCTAGACTGTGATAAGTGACAAACAAATTTACTAACACTGGTAATTTACATGGAAATCAGAGAAACAGTCAATCTAACATTGCATTTCATTCTTTTTTTTTTAGACAGAAATGATTAAGCATGTAAATTCAAATTTAAATTATTCATAACTACAGTAGCTGTGGTATTAGCTTCAAGCATTATTAAAAGTAAATGTTTTGATAATTTGATAAATCATATATCAAATTTATGATAAATCAAACTATTTTAAATCTTTAATATGAGTTTTAGATCTCCTAAACCCCCTGCCCTGCGTCATGACCAAATATTCTAACTGTTACATTGCCTCTCACTATCTAAGCCTCCTGAATTTTTTGTAACACAATGGGGACTGGACTCTCCCTTGGTAAATATTTCATTGTGAAGAAATTTTCCAAGGGGAAATAACCCCAGAGATAAGATTAATGCTATGCTGTCCATCATGTTCTATATTTTAGAACATCTGCTTTTTTGGTTTCTAAATTCAGAACATAGTCTATTTTTGTTCTACTTACAACCCCAAACAACTTAGAAAAAAAATCTAATTTTACATAATAATCCTAACTTGGAACTGTTGTGTCTAGTTAGTTGCCACAGATGCACAGATGGAGTGTATTCACCCTTGTTTGCAGAGTAAAAGCTAATCTGTTATGCATCCAGTTTAGGTTATAAAAGACATTTCATATTCTACAGTTTTGCCTTTTTCAAAATCATCAAAGGCTTTGTCTTGTATCTATCATGGATAAAGTCATAAATCAATTCACATTGATATCTGATCAGCACACTAGAAGATTGATTTTGGGTGTCACTTTATTAGGAGATCTTAACATATCAAGATGATAGTAACAGGCCAGGGGTGGTGGCTCACACCTGTAATCCCAGCACTTTGGGAGGCTGAAATGGGATGACTGCTTGAGACCAGAAGTTTGAGACCAGGCTGAACAACATAGTGAGACCCTATCTCTACAAAAAATAGAAAAATTAGCCAGGCGTGGTGGCATGGGTCTGTAGCTCTAGCTACTTAGGAGGCTGAAGCAGGAAGATTACTTGAGCCCAGGAGTTTGAGGTTGCAGTGAGCTATGATGATGTCACTGCACTCTAGCCTGGGTGACAGAGTAAGATCCTGCCTCAAAACAAACAAACAAACAAACAAAAAAAATTAATGTTAACTCTTACACTTGGGAAATAGAGTAGGCACAATGTAAATGATCATTTTTGCTAATTTTAACAAAACTGTGGACATACAAGCTGTCTAAGGATTGAAATTAATCATAGACTTTTAGAGACAAATCAGTTAAATAAGGCTTTAAGTTGGAAAAACAGAAGCGTCAGAATAAGTGAAGTACATTGATTTGCCTATCAAAGATGAACTTTAGCTGTTGCAAAGATATTAAGCCTGCCGTTTCTACTTGCACTGTTCAGGCTGACCTAACACCCATGTTCATCTGAAATATTCAGGTAATAGAGGTTAGACTTTTTTTTTTTTTAAACTGAATTATGAGGACAATGACTTGACTTGTATTTCTGTACACTGAACCTACGGTTTCACAGGTGAACACATTAAGTGGTGGATCAGTGACAGCTTGGACCTTTGCTGAATTACAAGCCTGGGAGCTTCCTTTGGTTTTGCAGGCAGTTTTGCACTAGCTTGTGGACTGCATTTTGTGCTACTGTGGACTTGAAAGAATGAATGTATCTTTCTACCTTGATTGTTGGCTAGGAGGAAGTAGACAAAGTGGATCATAACCAACAAAGGCATTAATCTCAAAGGTTAGAGGAAGAAATTTACGTGTGGAATGTTCAGGAGTAATAGCAGGGGAGAATTTAGGGGAAAAGTACAACTCATAATATTGGAGGTATAAGCTTCCCAAGGAAGAAAAATATGATTAAAGAAATTAAAAGGCTAAATGGACTGGGAACATAAAAATTTACAGGGTCTCTCACTGTTGGATCAAGCAATGATATCTGAGATTTTTCCCCCACTCAGCCACCAGTGGTACACATGGCTGAAGAAAGCAATGTGGGAAAGCTCACACCAACATAGCAAGGAAAAAAAATCACATTCTGTGGGGTGACAAAATGTGAGACAGTTTTTGGCTGGCTGTTTTGCTTTAACAGAATTTGGTGAAAGGAGGTTTGAGCTGCTAGGAAAATCTACTTTTCTTCCTGAAAATCTGATTTTCCCCATGAGAAACCCTGAAGTGAAAATTGCTGCTTTCACACTACCTTCTACAGAAATATTAATAAATGCCATTCTGTTAAGTATTAATTAAAATAGTACTTGTTCAGTTCTATTTTATCACATATTGTAAAAAAGAGTTGAGAGAAAGCTCTCATACTGTCTTTTTTGATCTGCTAATCTCTTCATTGTACATGTAAAAGTATACAGACAAATTGGATTCTGTAGGGTTGGAACATCCATTTATTCATTCAGCATTTATTTATTGAACAGTAGGTACTGGGAATATTATAATGTGAGACAGTTTGTTTCCTTAGGAACTCAGTCTAAAGGGGGAAGACAGATATGTAAACAGAAAATTGCAGTACAATGTTAGAGCTCTGCCCAAAGTAGGTACAAGGAAATTGGAAATGATGATCAAGGGATGACTGAAACATTTTTGGAGGAGTCTGTGCTTCAGGGAAGGCTGAAGTATTGACAATAAAGCTGAACCCTCAAGGTCAAAGGATTTTGCTGGATGAAAAAATGGGTGGGCATTCATTCTAGGCAAAGTAAAGCCCTGGAAGCATAAAACATGGGATGTGTTAAATGTTGTAACAGGCTCCCTTTCCCCCTTCTTGTGGAATTGCTTCTTGAAGGGTGTATAATTTGAGGAAATCTTTACATTCTGGAATGCAGTTGTTTATAAAAGACAGCAGCAAGATTTGCCCAATTATAGGTACCCATCTGGGAGGGTAAATTTTCACTGGGACAGCAAGTAGGCACATAAGTATTTGTTGCTTTGATGTTGAATTTTATTAGCCCAAATAGAATGAAGCAAAACCGTGCAGGATGATGCCCAGGAAGTAAGGGCCAGACATTTGTGGAGGGTTTGGGTCCTTAATAGTTTGTGAAAGAGATTATCAGGACCACATCTCTAAAAGAGAAGCAATTCAAATGCCAAACATCCTAGTGTTTACCAGCAGGAGATTTAGTTTGTACTGCATGGGAGTGTGGACTTACCCCCAGAGCAAATACACAATTGTGTGTGTTTTACTCTGCTGAAGGCTCCTGAAATCAATTTCTAACCCATAAAATAGAAGTTTCCCAAACCAAATCCACTATAAAATTTATCTCTGTGGAAAGGCCATAGCTGTTACAGGAGGGCAGGATGGTAGATCAGGAGGCTTTTCTGTTTAAATATTTAAATAGATTTCTATTTGAACAGCTAAATGAAACCAAACTCACTCCCTTATCTCAATAATTAAAAAGAAAATTGCTGAGCTTTCTTTGCCAAGTGTTCATGCCATCTCCCCGCTTTCTTGAGCATTCTTAGGGTACTCAAGTGCCTATGGTTTGGTTCCCTTTTGTAATAACTCAAGCAGTGTTTTAGCAAGCCATATTTCTGGGGCAACAGCAGGCCGACTTCACTGGCTTCTTAATGAAGAACAGGCTGGCTTAATGATTAATTGCAGATAAATGGGGCTGAACCATGCCTCGCAGGACCTGCCTCGGAGGGGCAGGCTGAACAGTGGCCCCCTGAGAGGACGAGCACATTTCTTTCTGTAATTGACAGCAATAGTTTTATTTTTCTTAGTGACATTAGCATCAGAAGGCAACTCTTTTCCTGGTAAGATAGTTTTCTAGGTAAGATAGTTTTAATTTTGACTTTAGGTCTTATCTATTACTGTTTCCCCTGGCAACATTATCTGTGGATTTTCCTCCATTTTTTATTACCCGAGTAGTTCGTGATTATTTCAGAAAAATTAAAAAATACAGATAAGCAACAAAAAAATTAAAAGCAGCTAAAAATTTTGCCATCTACTGATGGAAATTATTAGGAATTTGATATATTATTCCTGACCTTTCCTCCTTCAGATATATGCATGAAAAGAGGTATTTACAAAATGACAAACATACCGTATGTATGTGTGTGTATCAATCAATCTACCTACACATGTACGTAGACATGCACACATTTCATGTACATGCTGGTTTAACATAGTAGATTATTAATTATTTTTAAGTCAACACATAAATCTATTATAATTTTGTAGAATCAAAGATGGGACTATCATTTGCTTGAAGCTTTTCATTTTTTCTGGGGTGAAGGAACTCTGGTGGCATGAACGTTTTATATTTCTTTGCTATTATTATGTGGTCTTAGCCACTTAAAATTATGAGGCTAATAAAAATGATACAAATTTTTTAAGCAACTTAGGGCCCCATATATAATACCTATAAAGGAATTTACCAGTCTTTATTTCCTGTTTGGTATCCTGCCTATCCTTCACAGACTGTAAAAATGAAAATTGAGATTCTTCACTACTGTGAAGATTGATCTGTCAGTAGTTATGGCCATGTGGTGCTCTGCGGGCCAGCGTGATGCGGGGTTTTGAACCACCATCTACACAAAGGCCAGCCTTACCTGTAGGTGCTACCGATGTGCTTGCTGAGAAGGACGCCAGCAGAGGGCAGCGTACTTCCAGGACATAACCCAACACAGCCACACGCTGTGAACAGTCCATGGAAGAACTTTTTCACACTGCTCTAAATACAAACCAACACATGATTTTACTGGAAATTCTCTTCATGAAATATCTTAAGAATTTGAAGTCCTGACATTAGAAGATGAAGGCAATATAGCAATAGTGAGAAATTTATTCATTTGATAAACTTTTATTTGCCATCTACAAATGCCATGCAGTAGAAATATAAATATCTAAGACAAAAATCCCTGCCACAGATCAGCAGGACATGAAGACATATAGTAAATGTTTCCAAAGTGCGATGACGACGCTCATGCTAGATGAATGGATTCTGTCTAGAGGAACTCAGAAAAGTCCCCACAGGGGAGTGATATTAGAACTGAGTTGGGAGGACAGCAGGAATTCACTAAGCAGGTGAGGACAGGGATGCAGGGAATTTCTCCAGGGAGGAAGGTAGAAAGGTAGGAAGGTAGAAAGGTAGAAAGGTAAAAAGGTATGATTAAAAATGTTAAAAAAGATAAGTGATTTTGCTTTGTATTACCTCCAAATTTAAGCCTGAATTTCCAGAACAGAGTTCTAGAACCAAACAAAATAATAATGAGAAAGATGATATTTGCTAGTGGATTTATGCTATTGTTTGGAACAAGTGACTGAAATGTAATAAATTTATTAAAATGCAAAAGGCACCAGAATCAACAATATTTATCACCATCCACCTTCAGATCATCACTGAATTCTGACTTGTCTTGTGGTGGCCTCAATTAGTCATCCAGTATTTACACATACATCTACTCTGATTTCTTCTGACATGCACAGGAAAGGGGAGACGGAAATGTGTTCATTCTGCATCTCCTGATTCTTCTTTCCAAGTGGTGGGCACTTGTTACAACTGGTGCTTTTGTTAGTGATTGTCCTTTTGGCCTGCCTGTTCTACATTGCTCATGTGTTTTTTCAAATTCCCTGATAGCCCATAAACGCCTTTGCATCTGGATCTGGATAAGGGTGTGTTTTTCCTTTGTATTTTTCCCACAGTGGCCAGGCAATGCAATGTGCATACGCAGCACAGCCATAAATGTTGACTGGCTTTATCTATAAGGCCCACACTCTCTTCTCACAAAAAAGAAAATGATGCTAGAGGAAATGAGGATGATGGAGAATATGTAGAGAGGCTATAATTAGCTTTTCACATGACAGAATAATCCTAATGTTAGATCTGAGTTATAGCTGAGAGGAATTATCTCTGGAGAAAGACAGTGTAGAATTATATATCTTTTGTGTTTCCAGCTGCTCAGGCCTCTTGCTTAATTAACAAATGTTTGTATAGAGTGGTTAAGACATTCAATCTGTAGAAGAACTAATTATTATGATTATTTTATATTAAATCCCTCTCTCTCTGTAGCTGCCTTAACTCTTGTATTTTGGAACGTATTCACAGAAACTACCAACACAAAGAAGTTAGAGTGGTTTGTGTTCATGGCTCATTTTTTATATAAGTTTCCTTTGTTTTCCTTTTCCTTTTTTGCTTGACTGTATCAAGAAGTGGCTGTCAACTAGACATAACCAAAGTGGCAACATTTGTTCTCTTTTAACCAGTCTTTTGCTAATCAGATAATCACCTGCTGTATATTTTTATATTATATGTATGTGTATTATATGTATATTACTCTAGAGGATCATCCTAAACAAGGTAGGAAACTCAGAAGCCATAGAAGGAAAGACTGACATATTTGACCACTCAGTTACGATAAAGTCAAACTGCTATTGCAAAGAACCACCTTTCTCCAAGTGGCTCAAGGATATTAAAGCTAATTTCTCTCTCATGTAACATTTCTGGGGCAAGCATTCCCAGTGGTGGTAGACTGCTGGTAGACCTTGTGGTCATGTATGAACTCAGGCTTTTTCCAATTTAACGAGTCACAGTGTGCCAGTTATCAATTTATTCCCTTTAAACTCCACATTCTTTATTCAATATGTGCTCTGTGATACTGGACAGAATTCCTTTAGGCATCTTCCCTTCATAGTGGGTAAGATGTTAAGCTTTCTCAGTAGAGGATGCAGGAGAGACACTGTTGGAGAAAGGAGTGTTTGCTATTTTTGGCAGCTATACAGTGGGTCAGCAGTGTGGGTGTGAGGACATCCAGTAGAGTTCTACCCTAACCATGAACTCCGAATAAGTGTTTCTTGGCAAACTTACAGCCTAAACCTGGCCTGGTGATGAATTTTCTGCAGCCAGCTCATGTGGAAACCAGCTCCTGAAGGCCTCCTGCCCCTACAGGTGCTGCAGTTCCCTGTGCAGACCTGTGCCCTATGCCCTCAGCCCGTCTGCATGCCTAGGCCCCCAGGCCACCAGTTCTGATTGCCTGTGCCCAGTCTCTACTCTGGAGGGTTGCTTCCTGCTTGTCTATTGACTGCAGTCCAGCTCTGAACTGGGCAAACAAGTGCATTCTTTGCTATCTAGTGGGCTGAGCTATACCTCTCAATGTGGTCTGAAACCCAGCCTTGGGAAGGAGGCCCTTCTAAGTGTGGCCTTCCTCAGGTGCTCTCTCCCTCAGCCCTGAGGTATCACATAGTGTTTACTTTTACCTTATAGCCACTCATTTATCAGAGTTTAATAATTCTTTATATTAATCCTTTATCCCCACCCGGTTTCTAATTGGACCCTGACTAATACATGTGGTTTTTTCATTTCTTAGGGTATTGTCTTTTCCATGGTCAAAACTGACTGTCATGTCCAGGTCCCAGCTGGTGGAAGGCAAGAGAACATGGAAGGGCATGCCTACTTTTTTAAAGACCTAAATCTGGGAAGAGGCACATTCTGTTCTTGTTATATCATACTGTGAAAGTAAGTCCCTTGTTAGAGCTATACCTAACTGCAAGGGAGCAGGGAAGTGCAGTGTAGTCATGTGCCAAAGGAGAAAGCAGAATGGGTTTTAGTGGGCAACTGGTAATCTCCACCCCAATTGGATAAAAATTTTAAAAATTGTATGACAAAAGACATCAATAGTAAAATAGAACCATAGACTGAGAACAAAATTTATACCACCTATTGCAAATAAGGGGTTATAGCCCACAAAGATCTCCGATGAATTGATAGCAAAAATAAAATTCAAGTTAGGAAACTGAAAGGCTAAACAAACCAATAATAAAACCAAATTTAGAATAAACACCATGGAGAAGACATTTAACTTCATGAGTAATTAGGGAAATGCTAATTAAAGCAACCATGAGATATCACTTTCCATCTATCAGTTTGGCAAATATTAGAGTAACAATAGCCAATGAGAGAAATATGTGCTCTCTTCTTTCTAAGTAGGGCTATAAATTACTATGGCATTTAAGAAAAGTAGGATATATAGGTATTCTTTGCCTCAAGACTCCCACTTTTGGAAATATATCCTTTAAAATAAAAACTCTAGTACATAAGAAATTTATTGATGTATTTGTAGAAGCAAAAACCTAAAAGCAACATGAATGTACTTCAATATGAAAATGATTAAATACATTGTATTATATTTATACTATGGTATATTATTTGGCTATTAGAAAAAAATGAATCTGTTCTATGTTTATTGATCTAGAGTTATATTCATAATATATGTAAAGCTGGTAAAAGTAATTTGCAAAATATGAATAAGAAGATTTGATTTGTACATAAACTAATAACCAATAAACTCTATACATGTGTTTCTATGTTTCAGTATGTTTGTATGAAAAAAGTGTGGGAATATATATATAGGACTGTTATGGGGTTGGAATGGAGAGGGGTTGCTAAGGATAATTAACTTAAAAATAATTAAAAAATTTGTTTCACTGCTGATGTGATTCTTTTTTTCTCATTAGTTTTGAAAAAGGAGAAAAAAAGACCCTCTTACTCCTTGACAGGTGAAAATTTTCACACATTCCACCTGCAAATCACCAAGGGCTAGAGAGAAAGATTCATCAGAGTTTCACAGTTTAGTTGTAAAACTATGAAGTGTTTAAAGAACAGTTTTCTAGAAATCTGATTCACTGAAGCTCCTGGTCCTTGGGAAAGAAAATCAATACCTGTCTGTCTGCCTTGGTAGCTAGGTTTGTTGATGGTGTTTTAGAGATATTATTTTGCTGATAAAGGGAGAAGTAAGAACTTCCTAACAGTAGGAGTAAGCTAACTGCAGATCCAGGAATGAAGCTTTCAATCTTTAGTATGCTTTTTGGCCTGAGTTGCCCTTTGTATCCAAATTCTTCTCTTTATCACAGTGTACATTCCTGAAAATGAAACTGAGATCATTAAAAGAACCCTGAGCTGTGAAAGGCAAATTTGACATTCTCTTTCTTGTTATTATGATGGTTGAAGATTTTACTGTTTCCTGGACTAAGGAAGTATATTATTTTATTGAGCTTTTGGCCACAAGTTGTACACATAATCATAATAAAGCTTCAGGTGTAAGATAGAGAAAACCTCTACATCTAGACCTCAAAGAAGGATAGTTCCAATTTCATCTGTTACTTTGATAATATACTGATATATATTGACAGCCAAAAGTAGGATAATGTTTAACTGTAATGGGGCTGGAAGTAGAACTTTCATCAGAATGCAGCATGTTGTCGCTTCTGAGGTGCTGACAGTATTCTACTTCTTGATTTGGGAGGTTTGTTACACATTTATGTTTCATTCATTTTTATGTATGTGTATTACATTTCGAATTAAAAAAGATTTTTAAAAAAGCAAGAGGAAGGGAGGAAGGAGTGAAAGTAGGAAAGAAGGAAGAAGATGGTTGGATTTTGACAGGCAAGTGTGAGCAAAGAGAAGTATAATGGGGTTAAGTGTGTTTGAGAGACAGTAATTATTTTTCATTTTTATTTACTTTTTAAAATTTGAGAATATTGTGGGGCTATGAACATTTTGGTTACATGAATTGCTTTTGTGCAGTTTGAATCCAAGTTATAAACATGCCCATCCCCCAGATAGTGGGCATTGTACTCGTTAGGTATGAATTTACCTGTCCCTCCTCCCCCTCCTTCTTGGTTTCCTCTGAGTTTTACTATCATATGTGCACATGAGTGTTGATCAGTTAGTTCCAATTTAATAGTGAGAACATGTGGGGTTTGTTTTTGCATTTTTGTGATTTTTTTTTTTTTTTGAGACAGAGTCTGGCTTTGTTGCCTGGGCTAGAGTACTGTGGCGTCAGCCTAGCTCACAGCAACCTTAAACTTCTGGGCTCAAGCAATCCTACTGCCTCAGCCTCCCGAGTAGCTGGGACTACAGGCATGC
>CAUYRT010043329.1:0-13705 GCA_963574885.1 Lepilemur ruficaudatus | reverse complement strand
TTGACAGAGTAGGTTTTTGAATGTAACAAGATAAGTCAACTTGAGTGGTAATATATTTTGGGAAATCAGCTCACTACAAATTGTGACTGTAAACATTGTACTGTAAATGCTTTGTAGTTTTCTCCCAATTAAAAAAAAAATTAAATGTCTTATTTTGAACCAAAAAAAAAAAAAAAAAAGAAATGTCTCTTAAAAAAAAAAAGAGTATATCCAACTGTGATATCTTTTACCTCAAACACATGAAGTTGTTGTATGGTTAAAGGATTAGAATGTATGCTAAGTAAACAAACAAACAAACAAAATATATTTAGTAAACATTTATGTTTAAAAAAGCAAGTTAATAAATTCAAAATTCCAGAAAACATTTAACTCTAAGTGCTATGAGAATGGGAAAAAAGCAGAAAATACAGGTTTGTTCAATGGTTCTGATGATGATTCCATTCTTCTATTAGATTTTGAGATTATCAGTGATACAGAAAAATGGACCAAAAAACTGGGGCCCAGCCTGAAGACCAAGTGGGTTCTTGGTTTCATGCAAGAAAGAATTCAAAAATGAGCCAACAGAATAAAGTAAAAGCAAGTTTATTGGAGCAAGAACGTAAAAGAGGCTTACTCCATAGGTAGAGCAGTGGCTATCTCTTAGAGCAATAGACAGTAGCACTTTGAGAGTTTCCCAGGTCTTACTCTATACCTTCTATTTAATTTTATGTTAAGTGGAGGGAGGATTATTCATAAGATTTCTGGGAAAGGGGTGTGGAGTTTCTGGGAATGAGGGTTTCTCCTCTTTTTAAACCATATAGAATAACTTCCCAGAATTGCCATGGCATTTGTAAACTGTCATGGTGCTGGTGGGAATTTCTTTTCTTTCATTTATTTATTTATTTTCTCTGTGTGTGTGTGTGTGTGTGTGTGTGTGTGTGTGTTGGGAATTTCTTTAAGTATGCTAATGCATTATAAGCAGGGTATAATGAGCAGTGAGGTTAACCTGAGGTCATTTTTCCTGGCCATCTTAGTGCTAGCTGGTTTTGGCCAGTTTCTCTACCACCTCCTGTTTTACCGGAGATCTTGGTTCAGGTTTTATGACTCTTTATCAAGCAGGGCCTGCCGTTTTCCTATCTCGTTAGTGTTCATTGTAGTATCATGATTTAAAACTTCCATATATACTATACACATTCTTTTACATGTATCAAGAATGCATTCCTTGATTATAACCTTGGGTCTATCCTAGCATTTTAAAGCTTGTTTTTATGATATTTGTCCTTGAAATCATGTAAGTCATCATGTCCTAGAAACTTAACTGCTTCTTATTTAACCTTCCTCTGTCTTCACTTATTTTAATCCAATATGTTACATCATTCTTAATTTTAATCATATATTTATCAACATTATTTCTCTGGTTTTCCTACTGTATCAACTGAAGTGATCATTCCCTTGTGACTTCCTCCACAAACAGCAACAGCGTAACTCCTCTCCTTGTCCTCAAAATCACAATGAAATACCAACATTCTCTACCCAGTTGCCTACCTCATTCTTTCTTCCTCTTAATCTTTCAGCATTCCACATCTTCACATCAATCACACCAGTTTAGATCACCAATATATCCAGTCTAGATTACTGCCACAAATTCTCTAATACCATATGCATTCTTAAACAATATTCCATGCTCCATGGTACAATCAAGGTGATCTTTCTAAAGTGCATGTGTAAATTTTCTTATAACCTTCAGTGGCATCTTGTTATAAGATGAAATAATTATAATATAATATTATGGAATAATTAACAATGTTTTATAAAACTATGAAATAATATTAGAAAATATTTGGGATATATTTGCAATTTAATGTATGTCACAAAGTTTACATAATTTGATTTTAGTTTTGTAAAAAAGTAATGTTTATGCATGCATGTAAAACTATCTGTATACTTATGTCTATTTTTATTTCTTTCAACATATCTATTATCTCATTATCCATGCATAGAAATTACTGTAGAGAAAGACATAAAAATCTTAAGAGTGTGTGTCCTTGAATTAAGAGTTACAGCAATTTTTGTTTCTTATTTACATGTTCCACCACTTTCCAAATTATCTACAATTCATATCTGCGCTTTCCGTTTTTGTTACAATATGTATCTATTGACATAATCAGAAAAATATGTTAAAAATATAAATAATATATAGATTTTCCCCTTTTCACCTCCTAGTTGATATGAACTTTTCTGCTTTTCTTCAAAAACAACTAAAAATCTGAGGGAAAAATGTACCAACATTAGATCCTGTGAGATTCTGTCTGATTTAATCCTGGCTCCTTTGTACCAAGTAAATGTCAGCTAACTTCACTTTGCCAGATGTGAGGCATTTATCCATGAATGTTTTCTCATTTGACAATATTAGCTCTGGCTTAAGTCAAATGTTACTTATAGGGGAAGGGGAAAACATTGATATTTAAAGTCTCCTCATCTATATATGCCATTATTACACACACATACAATTTTCTATCAAAGATGTATATGTTTAGATCATGTCTAGTCCTTTCCTCTCTGCTTCCTCTCCAAATAGAATTTTGAGGGTCTTTGTTGCAAATTATTCTATACAGACCCTATGATCGATTAGTAGAGTGGTAGGGTGACCATTCACTAGTTTTCTAGAACAGAGTTGAAAGATCACTACTAGCAGATTATGCTATTAATTTTTCCTCTCATATCTCTGTGCCAATCCCTCTCTGCCCTGCCCAGCAAAGTTTTAAAAAGTGCTCTGTCTGCTTAGGTTCTTTATATTAATAGATTCTGGTTATTAGCCCTTTATTGGAATGTATAGTTTGTGAATATTCTCTCCCATTCTGTAGGTTGTCTATTTTCTCTGTTGATTGTTTCCTTAGCTGTGCAGAAGCTTTTTAGTTTACACAAATCCCATTTATTTATTTTTGTCGTAGCCATTGGAGTCTTATTCATAAATTATTTGAGTAGGCAAATCAGCAAGAAAAAAATAAATAACCCCATTAAAAAGTGGACAAAAGACATGAACAGAAGCTTTGCAAAAGAAGACAGACAAATGACCAATAAACATAGGAAAAAGTACTCAGCGTCACTAATCATCAGGGAAAATTCAAATTAAAACCACAATAAGATATCGCCTTACCTCAGTCAGAAGGGCTTTCATTAAAAAATCCGAGAACAATACATGCTGATGTGGATGCATAGAGAAAGGAACACTTACACACTATCGGTGGGACTGCAAATTAGTACAACCTCTATGGAAAACAGCATGGAGATTCCTCAAAGAACTAAAAGTAGACCTACCATTAGATCCAGAAATCCCACTACTGGATATCTGCCCAAAGGAAAAGAAGTTTTTCTATCAAAAAGACACCCGCACTTGAATGTTTATTGCAGTACGATTCACAATTGCAAAGATGTGGAATCAAACCAAGTGCCCATCAGTTCATTAGTGGATTAACAAAATGTGCTATATGTGTACCTTAGAGTACTACTCAGCCATAAAAAGGGGTGAATTAATACCTTTTGCAACAATTTGGATGGAACAGGAGACCATTCTCCTAAGTGAAGTATCTTAAGATTGGAAAAACACACACCGTGTGAACTCATTATTATTAATAAATTGGAACTAATTTATTATCATATGTGCACAGAGGGAAGTGAAACTCAGTGGAAATCAAGTGGGGTTTAGGGGGAAGGAGGAGAGGGGCAAACACCTGCCTAAGGAGTACAATGAACACTGTTTGGATGATGTGCACACCTATAGCTGTGACTCAAGCCTTACAAAATAGACCCATGTAACCAAAAACATATGTATCCCCTTAATATTTGGAAATTTAAAAAAGTGCCCCATTTACAAATGGTGTTTCCAGCATTCTTTTAATTGGTACACTTAATAATTGGTGTTGGCTGGGTACAGTGGCTCAGGCTTATAATTTTAGCACTCCGGGAAACCAAGGCAGTAGGCTCGCTTGAGGCCAGGAGTTTGAGAAGAGCCTGAGCAACATAGCATGATCCTGTTTCTACAAAAAAATAAAAAAATTTAGCCAGGCATGGGTGATGCACACCTGCGGTCCCAGCTACTGGGGAGGCTAAGGTGAGAGAATCACTGGAGCCCAGACGTCTGAGGTTGCAGTGAGCTATTGTGATGCCATTGCATTCTAGTTCAGGCAACAGAGCTCAACACTGTCTCAAAAAAATAAAATAATAATAGTTGATATTGTTCAACAATTTCCAGGTACTTTAGTCATACCTGTGCTGAGCTCTACCTTATAGCACATAGCCTAAGTATATACTGTGTGACAGGCATTTTCATTAGTCTTAGAGATATCTTCCTTAATAGAATAGAATCTAAGCTCTCAAAGCACTCTCATTTAGCTTTTCTTAAAGTAATACCACGAGTACCTCTAGAGCAATAGCTTTTTATTCATGCTTACCTACATATTCATTAAGTAAGCCTTGCATTGCACGTAGCTCATGAAGAAAATTTATTTCTCTCTTCTTTCTTAAAGATTTTTAGAGAAAGTTTAAGATGGCTACTCCAAGTTGATTTTTACGAGAAGAAAGGAAATGTACATTCATACTGTGCCCACTCTTTTCTAACCTTTAACATAAATTTCTAAAATTATATTTTAAGACACATAGTGTAAATCATATTTTCATTTGAGAAAGATACATGCCTGGATAGCCCCAAAATTTCTTATCACCATAAGGAGAATGTTAACTTATGCTCCCACATACAAGTTCCAGGTACTAGGAAGACTATAGATTAAATGAAAAATGAAACATAGGCTTTGTATAGGCCATAATATTTTGTTCACTGATTGAAAAGGCAATCAAATTTGCACTTTGAGGTTGGACAGACCTGGGTTTGAATCTCTCCTCTGTGAACTAACGTGCTATAACCACTGATAAGTTACTTTATTTTAATTAAATCAGAACAATAACAATAAACTCACAAGATTTTGAGAAGTATTAAATGGAATATGACATATAAAGAGACTTGCATGTAAAAATGAAAGCACTCAATAAATGGTAGTTTCTCTCTTTGTTTCTATAGATACTATGATCCACTAAGAGGAGTTTTATCTAGGGCTTAAGAGGATGGACACTAGACCCCTTTCTGGGCTCAAATACTAGCCCCTCCACTGTAAAACTGGTGTCTTAATTTACAAATCCCTTAGCTCTTAGAGAGACTGAAGGGATTAAATGAGTTATGATATATAAAGAACAGTGAAGTATATTATTATTATTACTATTATTTAATGAACAAAAGAAGCCCTGTCTACCCAGTGGTAACTTCTAGGTAGCTGCTATGTCTGTGAATCTGGTAAGACATGTGATAGAAAATAATTTTTCTAAGCCTTATGTCTAAAATAGGTTAAGAAATCAACCAACATTTATATTATTGATTTGATTTAATATGATCAATTTCCTTTATTCAACTCGAATACTTACTCTCATTTGGGGAGCTCATCAGAGAACCAACCCATCTTGTAATTACACATTTGCAATTTTTCTAAACGAAAACAACAGCATCCCCCAAAACCAGCAAAAACAGTCAATACTTCTTTCAGTCATCAGCATGATACATTTTCCCCATTCCTGTGTTTTTGTAGATGTCCAAGACATTTCAATTTACTTTGCTTCAGTTCATTATTAGCTCAGTTATCTCCCACCCTTTTCTTTCTGTCTCATCTCTCCACTTCTTTTTCTCATAAGTACACAATTTTACACAATTTCTCGAGAATTTCTTGAGCATGATTTCTTCCCTGAATTATATTTTAGCCTGTCCACAAAGCCTTAAGCCTTCTTCATGGAGAACTTAAGCTAAACAATTTTGCCAGATACTTTCTTTTTTATTTGACAAGTGCTTAAAAAATATATTGATGCTATTATCATTTTAGTCAACAATGGAAAAATATCTCTGTGAAATTCTTTTCTAGTTACATTTTGAAAATAAAATTTGTAAAAAACACTATAGAAATGTAATTTGTGTGTTATATTTATATTTACATGTAAATATTAAATTAATAATCTTTAGAAACATTTTCATCCACCCTTTAAAAGCTAGTTATGTATATTTTCTAAGTAACAATACACAGTATCAAAAATTGAATATGCATGTTGGGATTTGCAATGTCTTAAACATGAAGATTAGTTTTGGACATTCATATGTGTGTACGTGTGCCCACGTGTACATATACATGTATATTATGCATTTCTTACTCCAACTTAATATTCATCCATGTCAAACTCTGAATCCTACAAGGTAAGAGGGATGAAATTGCTGATTGAAGCCTTGGCAGTAGACAAAACACATTACTATGAGGGCTTCAGGAAAGCTTTTTACTCAACTCCCTTCCCATAGGAGTTTACATTTTCTGTTTTATCTCTGGGATTGAGTTTAGTGACAAGCACACATTGAAAGTCTGTGAGAAATGCCAGGGGAGCTGCTTAACAGCATTCAGATGCAGAGATGGCATTTGAGTCCCCAGAAACTTGCCTGCTTTTTTTGCAATAGAAATCCTAATCAGGTGAACTTATAGGGTAGCTGGAAAAGAGACTACCTGTCTGCATATTCTTTTTTACAAGTAAAAGATGCATCCTATTTTTGAATAACATGTAAAGGGTAGACACCTGAATAATTTTCATTTAATTGGCAGGCCTAAGGTAGTGAAATGGCTGGTTCTTTGAGAGAAATTTGAGAGAAATATGTAAATTGTATATATTTTTTACAATTATTGTACTACGTGGACCCATTTTACAAATTATGTTTTGATATAGCCCTTTGCTCAATGATTCTGGTCACTTTTCTCTACACAAATAGCCATAACAAATTATACTGTTTTAATATTTATTTGGCATTCTATGGGAGAAAAATTAAGTAGTTGACAGTGATCTGTTATCAACAGCCAAGCATTACAATTCTCTATGCTTGAAAGGGGTACGCATTTGTTTGTAAATTGTATGTAATTTGATTGAAATGTTTCCACCATTAAATATGTCTAGAATTCTAAGTGTAGCTGGGCTGTATAATTAAGAGCAGCACAGATATTTTGTCTTTCATAGTGGTAACTACAAGGTAATACATTCAGTACTGTGAAATTAAGAAAGGTAGGAGAAAAGAATGTAAAAGCAAATGACTGAATTGGAAAAGTGATAAAAATGTAATCACTGAAGCGGTGAGATAAGGTGCGTTGTGATGTTGGCACTCTGAGTGATGTTAACTCTCAATTGTTAAAATTTAAAATCATTCCATCTTGCATAATATTTTTAAGTGCACATAAAACAATTAATTTAAATTTGAAATATCTGTCTTACAAAGAATTAACCTCACTCTCCAGACAAGATGTTTAAGGTTAAATATAATAGAAACATAAATCTTCTGTAAGTCTTATTAAAGGAGAGATATCTGCAGTATCTGAGTTAGATTTCTTTCAACCAAAAACTCCCGTTCTGAAATGCTAGCGTTCTGACACAGTGACAAATTGCTGGAACAAATGCTAAATAGTTAAATGGACAGGTGATGGATGGCCTCATAAGCCTTGCAGGGCAGCCTGTGTAAGATACTAATTGGTTCTGTGGAACTGGTTTTAGTCAATAAATTCATTTGGGAGTTTTTTTGTGTGTTAGACATCTTTAAAGAAGGCAGTGCTGTAGGTGACAAACACTTGCAACATATTAGACCACCAACAACTTTATTACACCCACTGTACAAGCTATCTCTTTTCTTAGTTCTAGCCTATACTCAAACACTAATATTCAATTAGTGCCCAATGGTGAGATTTCTTATGGGTTCTCAAATTTAACATACAACTTTTGAGATTACTTATTTTTCTCACTCCCAAAAGTTCCTTATTCTTTTCTTCTTTCCAGAAGCATCCCAATTTTGACATTTTTAAACAAAATATAAGTGATAGAGTTTTTTGTTTTCCTATAAGATCAGAATATAAAGGACACTTTTCCTTCCAATATATGTGAAACATTAAAAGATCTAAAAAGTTTTAGGACAAGTTGCTTCTCTTTTCAGTTCTTTTTAAAAAAATGATAAAATCTTGTGTGTACTATTTATCAAATTTGCTTTCAAAGGCAAATTAGAGGAAAGAAAGAAGAAAGAAAGAAGGGAACGAGGGAAAAAAGGTGAAGAAGGAAGAAAAGAATGAAGGAAAAAAGCAGAGAAGGAAGGAAGGAGAAATGAAGGGAGAGGGGAAGGAGAGAAAGGGAGGAAGGAAAAGAGGTGAAAAGAATGAAATTCCAATTGACTGTGTCCTTAGAAGACACTAAGAAACTAAAAATAAACTTTCTTAGATTAATAGAAATAAATACTGACATACCAATTTGTTCATTCTTCACAAATGTCTCAGACCTTTTTGTACAGTAGCAGAGAAGGCCAGTTACCAATTTGAATAGTCTATTGGAGAAAGGAAGTTCTTTTGAATCTGAAACTATGTTTCTACTTTTAATGCATCCCAGGCATTCCCTCTTTCAAGATTGAGAAAAGACTATGAATAATTCCTCTGCCCACAAATATCCCATTTCTGCGCAAAAAAGAAATGAGACAGTCTGCAGAAAACAGCTAACAGGCACTGGAAATGGAATGATTGAGTTTAAATTTAACACCAGGACTTACAACTGTGTGAATCTGGGAGAGTTTCTTTATCTCTTTCTTCATCTGTAAAATGGAGATAATATTAACACTTGATTCATAAGTTTGCAAGTGATTTACATATGTAGCATATATCACACCATCATCCAGAACATAATAAGCACTCAATGAATTTCAGATATCATTATCATAATCATCATTATATATAGTTTTTACATTTCTTTAACAAACCTGACTTTGTAAACCTTCTGTGAAATGAAATTTGTAAGGTAGAGATTTGACTTATGGTTATAATCATTATAAAGTAAAGGGAAAATTGAATAGGAAACACACTATGTATTAACATATACATAATTATAATTGCACACCTATGAAATACGTGCCTTTCTGTTTTAAAAATACTTCTCTTAGCATACCTCTATGTTCTTTCTATATGAATAAATAGCCACATTATGCTTGCTATGTAAAATGGAAGTTTATATAATTAGCTTAGAAATTTCTGATAGCATATTGAATTATTCTGGTGACACTAATTCCCTGACCTGAATTAACCTGATTGCTCTTCTGATGTTTTGGATTTTTTAAGAAAATCATAGTCTTTTCTGCTTTTTATGATCAGCATAACCATCATGTAAATTAAAAAATCACTTATCTAAAGAGCCAAGCTGAAACAAACCAAACAAAAAATATTGTACCAGTTAAAAATATCTACATTGATAAGAATTAATACTTTAAAAACAAAGCAGTCAGTATTTCTTCTAGATGAAGAAATAAGAAAGTAGGCAGCTTGTGAATTTAGTTCTAAACTTCAATAACGCTGGTCCCTGAAACTCTGAGTTTCTCTTTTCCTTTCGGTCATAATGGCCTGAAGGTTGCAGCAGCTCTCGCCCTCATGTGTGGGTTCCAAAACAGGAGGACAGACTTGAATGGTAGCACCTGCACTTGTTTCTATTTTAAGAAATGCAAAATCCCTCTCAAAAGTTTTCAGTGGCCTTCAAATTGCATTTCATTGATCAGATCTGTGTCAAATGGCCACACCTCATGTCAACAGAAGTGGGAAAAATGACTACATAACCTTTTCAGTCTAGAGAGTGGAAGTGGCAAGAACAGGTAATGGATCTGTATCAGACGGGCCAATGAAAAATACTATCACAATAATATTATTCATTTTTACAGAAATCACAAAAATTATTGACAATATTTAAAAAGCTCCTTCCCTTTTGTCAAATTAGCTTTTTATACAATGGTTACCATCCTTTCTCTTCAGTGTATATCAAAGTTATGATGTATTTTCTTATTAATGGATTATAATAAACATATTGGGAAAAATATTGGGAAGACATCAGCCTAGGCAAAGAATTTATGAAGAAGACCCCCAAAGTGATCACAGCAGCAACAAAAATAAAAAAATTAGACCTGATCAAATTAAAAAGCTTCTGCACAGCTCAAGAAACTATCACTAGAGCAAATAGACAAAGTATATAATGGGAGAAAATGTTTGCATGCTACACATCCGATAAAGGGCTGATAACAAAAATCTATACAGAACTTAAGAAAATTAAGAAGAAAAAAATCAAACAACCCCATCAAAAATGGGCAAAGCATATGAATGGAAACTTTTCAAAAGAAGGCAGAATAATGGCCAGTAAACATATAAAAAAGTGCTCAACATCTCTACTCATCAGGGAAATGCAAATCAAAACCACAGTGATATATCACCTAGCTCCACTGAGAATGGCCTTTATCAAAAAGTCCCAAAACAACAAATGCTGGAGTGGATGAGGAGAGATAGGAACACTCTTACACTGCTGGTGGGACTACAGATTAGTACAACCCCTGTGGAAGGTAATTTGGAGATACCTCAAAGGGCTAAAAATAGAAATATCATTTGATCCAGCAATCCCACTATTAGGCATCTACCCAGAGGAAAAAAAGACATTCTGTAATAAAGATACCGGCATCTAAATGTTTACAGTAGCACAATTCAGAATTGCAAGGATGTGGAGACAACCCAAGTGCCCATCAATACATGAGTGGATTAATAAAATGTGGTATATGTATGCCATGGAATACCACTCAACTACAAAATTCAAAAACAATGGTGACCTAGCACCTCTTGTATTATCCTGGATAGAGCTTCAGCCCATCCTTCGAGGTGAGGTATCACAATAATGGAAAAACAAGCACCATAAGTACTCGCCATCAAATTGGTACTAACTGATCAACACTAAGGTGCTCACGTGAAGTAATATTCATTAGGAGCCGGTCAGGTGGGAGGGTGTTCTGGGGATGGGTAAACACACAACTAATGGATGCCATGCACACTATTTGGAGGAAGGGCAAGCTTGCTGCCCTGGCTTGGGCGAGGCAAAAGCATTATATGTAACCAAAACGTTTGTACCCCCATAATATTCTGAAATATATAAATAAATAAAAAGTTTATATCACTAGTAATCAAATAACCTTTGTGTTGACACTGAAACAATATGTGATATTTAGCTATCAATCTAATAAAATTTAAGAGAGCTGAAATATACCATTGAACTGAAATATGATCTTTGTGCTGTTTTTAAGAAAAAAGTAATCATGGTTATTTGTTATGATAAGGAATATAAAGGAGCAAGCCTACATGAAGATCTTGTTAATTTTATTGTTTAACAATGGAATTTTAATTCTGTATGCAAAAATCATTGTGGCTTACATTGCATTTTTCATGAAAATTAGTGAAATTGCATGAATATCACAATGATGAATTATAGAGAAGATTATTTTAAACTTAAGAGCATTCTATGTTTCAGTGGGGACATCTAAGAAACAAAGAAGCATAGTTAATATGCCAAGACACTAAAAAAGAGGGAACAAATTAAAAATTGGTAAAAATTAAGCACTAAGGAACGTAACTCCATGGGAGTTAGAAATTATAGTCTTAGTATGTCAAATTCAAGTACTATACAGTCATCTGCAACTTTGTATCTTACAGGCTTTATATAATTATATAATTCTGCATCATCTATGCATTATGCACTTGTTAAAAATGTATTTTTGAACAGCTTTCTTGAAGTATAATTTACATATACAGATTTTCATATATTTAAAATATACAATTTACCATCTTTATGTATATTTGCATCCATGAAACCATCACCAAAATCAAGATAGTAATACATCCGTCACCCCCTTTTAATTCTTCCCTCTTTTCCCACCTCTATCACTTCCCCAGGCAGGCACTTAACTGCTTTGTCACTATAGATTATTTGCATTTTCTAGAGTTTTAGATAAATAGAATCATAAGATAAGTACTCATTTTCCTCCTGACTTCTTTCACTAATTATTATGAATTATTCAGCATAATTATTATGACATTTCCCTTACATGTGTCAATGGTTCACACTGGTTTATTGCTAAGTTGTATTCCATTGTATAGGTATGCAGTGGATTCCCATTGTTAATGTTGCCACAAACAATGAATTAGCAAATACTGCATCATTCCCGGAACATGTGACCTGTTCCGGTCACAACGTTGTCATCAACCAAATCAATACATAACCCTGTTTCATGTGTATTTCTGCTTAAGGACACATTATTCGATATAAATTTTTGAATAATGAACATTGAATTCATGGCCAGTAGCATTATCACTCATGCCTGAACGAAGCTCATCTAACACACATGTTTACTTCACAAGGCACATCACCAGACGGTACTTTAGTACTATGGTTGGGCACCATTTTAAACAGCAAAATCACCAACGAAAAGCACAAAAATGCAAAAACATGACACTACATATACTGCAAATAAGAGACAATATGAAAGCTGAAACAGGAAGTCAGAGCGTTGTCACCTACCTTATCCATCTTCAGCTGAGATAGTGTGAGTTGGATGACTCAAATTTTTCACAGTGCTGCGCACATACATATTCTCAAATGCTCACGAAAGCTCTATAAGTATTGACTTTGGGTTTACAAAGAAGTTTTATCCTGTAGCCAAATTCATAGATAGGGAATTCAAAACTAATGAGGATTGACCATACCAGAATTTGTTTAATTCACCCATTGATGATATTTGTGTTGTTTCCCAGATTTTGGCTAATACAAACATTTGTGTACAACTATCATAAGCTATCTTTTCTTACAGGTAAACATTCAAGAGTAGAGTGGCCAAATCGTACAAAATGTGTATGTTTAACTTTAAAAAAAAAACAAAACACTAAACTATTTTCCAACCTGGTTGTAGCATTTTACATTCTCACCAGTAGGGTATCAGAGATTCAGATACTCTGCAGCATTGCCAACACTTGGTACGATCAGTGTTCTTAATTTTATCCATTCATATGGTATGAACTTGTATCTCATTGTGGTTTTAATTTGCATTTTCTTAATGACAAATGATGCTGAGCATTATTTCATGTGCTTTAATATCCTTAATCTTCTTTTATGAAGTATCTTTTCAAATTCTCTGCCCATTTCTAAAAATTATTTTCTTATTATTGACTTTTAAGAGTTTGTGTATAAATTCTGGATACAGAAAATATGGTGAGCAAGTATTTTTTCCCAGTCTTTGGCTCATCTTTTGGTTTACTTTCTAAAAGCAGGAGTTTGTATTTTGAGAAAGTTCATTTCATCAATGTTTTCTATAATGAATTATGCTTTTGGTGCTGTGTCTAAGGAATTTTCGCATAAATCAAGGTTAAAATGTTCTATATTTTATTTTAGAACTTTTATAATTTTAGACTCGGCATTTACAACTATGATGCATTTAGACTTAATTTTTATATATAGCACACTGTACAAATTAAAGTTTTCTTTTTTTTTTTTACAGACTTTCCATTGTCCCAGCCCCATTTGTTGAGAATAGTTACCTTTTCCTACTGAATTTCCTTTACAATATTTTCAAAAATAAGTTTTTCATATTTATGTGGGTCTATTTCTGGATTCTCTATTCTGTTCCTTTGATCTATTTGTTTATATTTAAGCCAAAACTGTGTCCTCTTGCTTCCTGTTTCTTTATTCTGGGTCTTGAAATCAGGTTTTCCTAGCCCTACAATATTGTTATATTTTTCCAAGTTATTTCAATTATTTAAGATCCTTAGCATTTCCATATGAA
>CAUYRT010043326.1:0-12301 GCA_963574885.1 Lepilemur ruficaudatus | reverse complement strand
ATGATCCTGTGTGAGTTACTTAACCTCCCCACCTTGCCACATTACTAAAACAGGGGCAATAGTGGTCCCCACCTCATAAGGTGATTGTCAGGATTATATGGGTCAAAATAACTTCAAACAGAGTTGCACTAGCCAGAGACTGTAAGGCATTTTATTTTATTTTTTATCTCAAAATGTTATGGGAGTACATATGTTTTTGGTTATATGGGTTGCTTTTATAACACTTGAGTCAGGGTTATCAGTGTGCCCATCACCCAGATAATGCTCATAGTACCTATTACATAGGTTTTCACCCATCCCCTCCTCCCTCCTCCCTCCTCCCCCCTCCCCCCAGTTGATTTCCATTGAGTTTTACTTCCCTCTGTGCACATGTGTGCTCAGTTCCAATTTAATAGCAAGTACATGTGGTGTTTATTTTTATGTTCTTTTGATACTTCACTTAGGATAATGGTCTCTAGTACCATCCAAATTGTTGCAAAAGGCATTAAGTCATCCTTCTTCATGGCCAAGTAGTATTTCATGGCATACATATACCACATTTTGTTAATCCACTCATGAATTGATGGGCGTTTGGGTTGATTCCACATCTTTGCAATTGTGAATTGTGCTGTAATAAATATTTGAGTGCAAATGTCTTTTTGATAAAATGCCTTCTTCTCATTTGGGTGGTGGGATTGCTAGATCAACTTTTAGTTCTTTGAGGAATCTCCATTCTGTTTCCACAGAGGTTGTATTATACTAATTTGCAGTCTCATCAACAATGTTTAAGCATTCCTTTCTGCATTTTAATATTTTACTCTCTCCAGGAAAGAGACCTTCTTTCCCCTCTCCTTCCCACCTGGCAAATCCTAGTTGCCTATCAGATCCTATCTGTTATGGGCTGAGTTGAGTCCCTCCCAAATTCATATGCTGAAGCCTGAACCCCTAGTACTCTAGAATATAACTGTATTTGGAAGCAGGAGCTTTTAAAAGATGATTAATTTAAAAATGAAGTCATTAGGATGGGCTCTAATCGATCTCACTGGTGTCCTTATAAGAAGAGGAAATTTGAAGTTACAAAGAGACAGCAGGGTGGTACATGCACAGAGGAGAGACCATGTGAGGACATAGTGAGAAGACAGATATTTGCAAGCCAGAAAAAAACAAACCTGCCGACAACTTGATCTTGGACTTCTGGCTACTAGAAATGTGAGAAAATAAATTTCTCTTGTTTAAGGAACCAAGACTATCATATTTTGTTATGGTAACTCCAGCAAACTGCACAAATTTGCAGATTTTGAACTTACCAAACCTCCACAGTTGTATGAGCCAATTCCTTAAAATATCTATCATAACACACTCTCTCTCTCTCTCTTTCTCCTCTCCTCTCCTCTCCTCTCCTCTCTTCTCTTCTCTTCTCTTCTCTTCTCTTTTCTCTCTCTCTCTCTCTCTCTCTCTCTCTCTCTCTCTCTCTCTCTCTCTCTCTCTCTCTCTGCAGCCTGTTGGTTCTGTTTCTCTGGAAAACCATAACACTGCCCTAAGAACAGTTTCCTTAAGAGGATATCCTTGCCTGAATGCTAAAGTTCATCGTCCTGGTGTGGGTTCTCAGGATGCCTGCATGCTTCTTTTTCAGTACCTGCAGGACTGAATATTTACATGGGTAATCATGTGTTCACTATCAACCCATCAGACGGTGACATCCAGAAGTGAAGGGCCAGGCCTGTTCTTTACTGCTGCACCCCAAGAATCTATCATAAAAAGTTAGTGTTGGATATAAACATGGAAAACCTAGTGAAGTCATGAGTTCATATTATCCCTTTGCTCTTATAACGGACCAAAAAAAAGAAAGAAAGAAATTAAAAAAACACATCTTCTTGTAGAGATGACTAATATATTTACCAATATGATTAATGTATTCATCACCTCTCAACTTATTATTTTAAGCCAATATTTTACAGGGTTTATGTATTCAGTGGGAGAAAATTTTTACTCCAAATCTCCCATTATTATGGCTCCTTGTACCTTAAAGTCATACAGGTGCATTCAATATAAATGTGAGTGAGCAAGGGATGGAGCAGCTGTGATTGACACAGTGACAATAGACTTTGGAGCAAGAAGCAAAAGGAGTTTGCTGACTGGATTCTATCTTTAATATTTCCAAGCAAATGAATTCTGTCACTTCTATGAGACTTAGCTATGCTTCAGGGCATGACATTTTAGCCATGAATGATTTTTTTCAGTATTTTTGCATTTTGGATTACAAACTTCTGGTTCTTAAACAAAAATAATGTCGCATTTTTTATTTGTAAGGTAACTAAATAAATGCACCAAAGGGGTAACCAATAAAGGGTGGTCTAGCTGGCACAAACTGTGTACCTTTCTTAAGTAATTTCCTTCTCGTTACTTCTTTCTTCAACTCTAAAATGTCTGAGGGACATTTACAATGAGGGAATGATTTAGCTGTTTCTAAAGACTCCCTCCAACAGTGGTGGCTTGTGATTGAATAATTGACTCACCTGGCAGGAAAGGCATCTAAGAAGACTAGTGTCTTCTATCAATATGTTATGATGTCTTCCAGGATTTTTTTAAAAAGTATCCCCTACGACACATGCGCTCACTCTCTCTCTCTCTCTCTCTCTCTCTCTCTTCCTTGCCCCTCTCTCCCTTTTTTCCTGAAAAAAAAATATTAAGGGTTTATTATGTTTCTAGTACTGTGATAGATGCTGGGAAGAACAAGGATGAACAAGAGCCATTTGTCCTCCTGGAGTTAAGGAGCTGAGTGGGCGCTTACGTTATGGAGTGATCGGTGCTGATAACAGAGGCTCTTATCAGGAGCCCTTCACATGGTACTGTGTGGAGAGAAATCGGGGGAAGCTTCTTGGAGGGAGTAAACTGAGACCTAAACTGAGACCTAAAAGATGAGTAAGGGCTCACCAGGTGAAAGTGTTGGGGGGTACGTGTGTATGTGTGTATGTGTTGGGGTGATGGTCAGGTGTAAAGAACATATCTCAGGCAAAAGACCCCGGCCACACCGTGCTCTTCACCCATCCCTGATCTTTGCCATCTTGGTCATGTTAGCTATTGGCTCCATCTGGAAACTCTGTCCCTTGTCTGTTGATTCATATTTGACCCCTCCTTCAAGGCCTGGGTAAAATACTGTCCCTTTGAGGAAACCTTCTCTGATGCCCTAGTTAAGAAATCAGCTCTCTCTGTAATCACTGGAACATCCAGAGCTAGCCTGAATGGTCATCCCTCTAGTACAGCTTCAGTGATGGGTCTCTTTAGGGAAGCCACATAAAACTAGGCACCACAGGATAAAAACATACATTCAATAAAATAACAGTACTGGGAAAAATGACTAGAAATCATTTATATTATTAGTATACATGCTAAGGAAAGTAGAAAATGACACAGACATCACAACAGTTTTTTTTAAGTTCTCTTGTAATACATTTCTTATATTCAATACTTCTCATACCTATTAGTTTCTGCCAAAAACATATCCAACGTGACTCTTTATCCTCTTTGGTCACTTTTTTCCTGCTTTAGCAAGTCATTTTCTCTCTTTTTCAGAATAATATTGGGGGGTATGCTAATACTCACGTATTTCCCCCTTCACATTTATATGAGAATTTGTGCTATTAATACCTTATCTCCCCACACGAGGCCAGTAATTAATGTTTAAATCAGAGAGAGAGGTTCTCAGTTTGAATTTTTAGAACTTCTACCAAGAAAGACCCCCAAGAACATAAGACTGTCTTCTCCCAGTGGGAAAAAAATGCATTCTTTCCTAACCCTCAATTTTTTCCCATTATTTATTCAATCAATTCATCAGCATTCATTGGATATGGACTATGACCAAGTGCAGGGACAAGCCTTCTTATTTAAATTCAGAGATCCTGTGGTTTTCTCCAAATATAAACTTAAGTTTCAGAGGAACTTACCTTAGGGAAGGCCTTCATTTGTGCTTCTTAACCTTGGGAACATGCTACAGAATTGCTTAGAAAAAGGAGTTAATGAGGCCAAAGTCTATATAAAGTTAAATTAGGTTTGCACAAGAGGAAAATCTTTTCTTCAACATTGGTCTGTGTCATAGGATACTGCCAGATGTCTTACAAATTCAGGCCACTGATCACAAGAAAAATCAGAAAGAAATTATTAATGCATTAAAAAATTAAAAAAATATATCCCCACCTCTGGTGAAACAGCCCAGCAGGAGCCTAATGGTGGGCAGGTCAGCACATCTTTGAACACAAAGCAGAGCATTTTTCTGATGCAGAGTCTCAGAACGCCCCAGAAGGGGCCAAGTATCAGGCCCATGAATAAAGCTACTACATAAACACAGGAAAAGCTATTGACCCATAGTTTAAGAAGGAGCTAAAGGTATTTCCTTGAGAATTAAGCAGGCAATAAATCTTCTGGTTCACAAGAATGACCCATGTTCCCTCACCCTTAATATCTATGCAATTTCTCTCATCCAGGAGAAAAAGAATTATCAAAACTTATGCTAGAAATATATGCTCATAAAGAGCAGGCATGCCTGTTTCAAAATTGCTCCCCAAAGGAATCTACACAGCAATTCAGGATAGGTTATGAATGTGATTGGATTAATTAGAACACATCAGAAAAATTTCAAGTGGGGAAATATAAAAATTCTGATGGAAATTATTCCCAGGAATGCTTTTAATATATCAGAGTTACCATATGAGTATTGAGATGATGTGATAATTCACTAATGGCCTGAAAGTGTTCATGGTAAATTGGTATGTAGCTATAAACACACATAATCTATTCATTATTTCATTCTCAAATACCTATTAAGGGTCTAATATGAATTGACAGAGTTTCGGTACAAGGAACATGGGGGTGAACAAACAGACAAAATCCTATTTTCATAGGTGTACATTCTAGGGAGAGACACGATATGCCTTCATCTATAATATATGAAAGCATAAAAGCTATGAAGAAAAATAGAGCAATGTAAGAAGAAAGGGGGAAGGGAGGTGAGGGAAGGTTATTTTAGATAGGGTACTTGAAAAGGCTTCTCCAAGGCAGTTTCATTTTAATGGAGACCAAGCCATGAGAGGTCTGGAAAAAATGTCCCAGATAAATGAAAAAGAATGAGAATGAACATAGAGATCTAGAGTAATATTATGGGAATGGATAACTAAAAAGGCAGTGTGAAGGAAAAAGACCTTTGGAAGGGAGGGAAGCAAGAATGTGAGATGCCCCAGGTTTGATGGATCATTCTTGGAGATGTCGGATTTCCCCAGAGTGATAAAGATGTGACCATGAGAGAGGCCTGTTGAACTGTTTAAATTGTCAACAAATGGGATGCATAGTGGCTCAGTCATTTAGTAGGTGACTGTATCAAGGTGGAAATGTGTAGTAGCCTGAGAGCATGCATCTCAAAGAAACTGGTGTTTAAGGAAGAAGAGAACGAAAATGGTCTAAAAAAACCAATGAGAAAAAGGAGGAAATGTCCCATCACCAGGCTCTGGTCTAAGAATAAAACATTTACAAAGTCATCACTTGGGAAGCAGTATGGACGCAATGTCCTAAAGGGACGCCAGGTCTCAGAGCAAACAGTTGAAGAGAATGTTCAGAAAATGGGAGACAGGAGACTTTGCTGATGACCATGAATCTCATATGACACAGGCAGAACGGTCTGTGGAGTGAAGGAGCATTAGGAAATTGAAACAAATTTGGAGCTTTAAGGAGTCATGTGCACCATTTGGGGGCATTAGAGTCCCACAAGCTGGAGTGGGAGGAGGCTTTGGGAGGTGCTGGATGTGTTTATGGCCTTGGATGGTTTCATGGGTGTATACCTATCTCCAAACTTATTAAGATGTATACATTAAATGTGTGCAACTTTTTATATGTCATAAAAAGAGCACCACAAGCTACAAATGTGTCAGAATTCCATAACCTTCTATGCACAATGATGGAAAGGATTAGAATGGATGACAATAAAGAGCCGCAGGACAGTATGCTGAAAAAGATGAAGCTTTCCAATTTCTTGCATTTTCCTCCTTACCCCTTAGCATAGAATTTAATTGATATCCAGATTCATTATAGCTACTCAAATATAAATTTTAGAGGTTGACATGTTACCTAAATGGATCTTGAGATTTCTGATTGCAGCTGCACTTTCAATTGATAGAAATTTGAGGAGCCTAAAGGTAAAACTGACTTTTCACATCCAACAGCATGTGTCAACTTGGCCAAGATGCCTTATACTGCAGTACCAAAGGCACATCACTCACATGCACTGAATTTTCTATTTTGGTGAACAGAAGAGGGAAACAGCACTATCAGATAAGATAACATGATGAATGTTCCTGGACTGCACTCATACTTTGTAAGCCCTGGATCTCTAAAAGTTCTTTGACTTAGCTGAAGACTCAGAAATTGGTTGGATGGAACTGAAGTCGAGTGTGTGATGTGAAGTGGGTCATGCCTTCCCCGTCCCTCAGTGCCTCAAATACATTGTTCAAACTGATCAGTTTAAATTGCAAAGCAAGCTGGCTCGTCCAGGCTCACAAGGTTCATGCTTCTCCTTTAAACTTCAAAGATGGTTATTGACAGCGTGTGAGGAGCCAGGGTCCCTATCGCCAATTGTTTCATTAAGGGATTTTGTCCCTTGCAGAGGAGTGGCTGAGCTTCTGCTGCAGTTAGGAAAACAAGGACAAGAAGTAGAACAAACAGAAGGTAAAGAAAATAGAAAGGTATACACCTAATCAATACACGCTTGAGGTAATGAGGAAAGGAGGAAAAAAGCGTAATGAGAAGATTCTAGAGGCCATTTTACAAAGGCTGTGCCTTTCTCACAATTCAGGTAATGATGTACTCCATGTTGGGTATTGTTGTGCTTATACTGAATTATGCAGCTTAGTTCTGAGCACCACTAGAAAAGGATTCATTAGCAGAGAGCTTCATGCACACGGGGCCTGAAACAGGAGGCCTATCAGCTTTCTCCATGTGCTTATTGAAATATATTAACTCACTATCAAAAAGAAAGGATAGAATGATCGATGTGACTTCATAGTTAGTATAGAGATAGTTTTGTGGGTTAACTGTAATTATTTTTTTACACAGATATGTGCCATGGTATCCTCCTCTCTGGTTCTCCTGAAACAATATAAACACATGTAGGGTAGAATACCTTTCTAGATGATATCTGGTATTTTATTCCTGTGTTTCCCACCATTCCTTTTGCCCATTCAAGCATCCTCGCCACTAGTAGAAGTTTTGCCAAGACTTTCTGGAAGAGACCATATAAACAGAGGCAGTGGACATCCCAACAGGAACCAATGTGGAGAGAAGAGCCCAGGAGCTTTCATGATGACTTAGAGCCTCATAAGACCCTAGGACCTTGGTACAACCCTTGGGAGCTATGGAGACCTCAATTTGAGGTTGAATTTCCTGCCAGGTTGGAAGCTTAGACGTTCAGAGTCAAATTAGGTTGATTTATTAGGAAAAAAAGTATCCTTTGAGTTTGTTTTTTGAGATCTATGCTCATTAAACATCTCGATCTCTCTGTTAATATATACAGTGCCCTTCCCTGCCCAAAACACTCTCCTATATTTGTGTTACACTGTATTAAAAGAGTGTCCTGGAACTATAGACATAAAACTGTTAATAGAGGCTACTTTAGAGGATTTAGATAGAGTGTCAAGGCAGGAAGAGGAAAGGAGATTTTCATTTTGTTGCATTTCTTATTTGATTCTTAAAAATATTGTAATAGGCAATCATTACTATTATACTTTTTAAAAAGATTTTTAAAAACCAAGAACATTTCAGATACTCATTTTCATTTATAATCCAATGGATTCTCTAACTAGCATGAATTTCTTGGCAGTTAGTAGGACAAGGTGTTGGACAACAAGTGTGGTCCAGACCACAGACAACAATTTAAATAAGCAGGAAACCACTCATAAGTCTACTTAGAGAAGCTAGGGCCTTTATTTCTTCCCTCCCTTTCCGTTTTTTCCTTCCTCCATCCTACCTCCCTCCTTTCTTTCTGTAAAATAATTCAGTACAATTACGGTAGCCACATCAGTTAGGTAACCAATATTTTAAGTTAAAACATAAGTCACATCCAAGGAAACAACACATTTCCTCATTGAATATTGAATGTGGGCCCATGATGAAATGGACAATGTGAAAGGCAGCGGAGAGTACAGAGGTGAAGAAGGCTGACTTAGTTCCATGTCCCTGTTCTGATGGAGACCATATTCCACTAGCAAATCTGGGTTGAAATCCTGAGTCTAGAATGGGAAACTTCTAGAACAAAGAAATGTGCTTATCGTGATTTGCTGAATTTTGTCTTCATGAATGGGAAAAGTAGGTACAGATTATCTTCTCCAGATACATCAATCTATTTGCTACCAGAGCAAATTTTGCTTCTTATGCTGTAGCCAACACATACCTGGCCTCTGTTCATGCCCTCGTCATGGAGGCAGCACTGTCCTGTTCACAGGAGGACATTATGGTTGGGGTGAGGCTGGCTAGTAATCCAAGAAGTAGCCTTACTGAATGAAAGTAAAGGGCACTCGACATGCAGATTTTCTCCATTAGAAATCCAAGTCAAAAAAGGACTTTACCAGAAAGTAAGAGGGTAGAGAGAACTAACTCGGGGAGTGCGGCTGAGTCACACTGATAAGAAAGCACTGCAGTGAAAAGATTTAAATCGTACAGGAAAGAGCACTGACTTTGGTGTCAGACAATTTTTTTTTTAAATGCAATGTCCAAGTTGCCTTGGCCAGAAGACTCTGTAAGTTCTATCTGTCCCGATGTATTAATAGTAAGAAGCACAAACTTAAACCAGAAAGAAAATAAAATATGCATATTGCATTCACACAGACAGAAAATTATCATTTTCACTTATCAGAATTTAGGAAAAACATGTAAGTGTATCTTATGAGGTAGAAACACCTGAAGGAAAAACAGTCTAAGGAACTATACTGGTTCATTGTTAATGAAGGACCTCAGTTCAGTTTATGACATTTATAGGAATTTGAATTAAGAGGAGGCACCTACTATGTTGTGGAGCTTAACAAATATTCACATTTACTCCTCAAAACTGTACCATTTAATCGACACAGCTATTTTCTCCATTTTATATTGAGAAAACAAAGGCACAGAAAGGTTCCAGAATTAACCCCAGGTCACATAGCTAATAAGTACCAAAGCTGGGATTCAAACCTTGGTCTGAATCCATACTTTCAACCTTCACACTATATAACCCCTTTGCTACATGAGGGACACGGTCCTATTCCTCCATATCCCCTAAGGGCAAAGATAAATAATAAATAACAAAAATCTGGGAGCATCCATTCTGGAGCAAGTGAGACATTGAGCAAGTTACCACAGGTTGGGGAATTTGTTCTGTGAAATCTTTGCACATTGCATTATTATATGCCCAGGGTGCTTGATACCGATACACCTCTTACAGTAGGCAAGCAAGATGGATAGCCAAGATCCATCTCTGCTCCCGGAGTCTGGTTTTCTATTCATATTCCAAAGCCGGCATTAGCAGATTCAAGAAGGGGTCCGTTGTTCAGTTTTTAAAAAGATTTCAAACTTCTACTTAAATCGTTCAGCTTTAAATCATTTTTCTTTTATTCATTCTTCAGGGATTTCTGAGGGATTGCCAATACTTGACTCTGCTTTGACAAAGCTATCCTTGGATATCAGATTAGATAAGATGATGAATTGTGCTTAAAACTCCACATAAGTTAAAAGCCCAGGAGTTTTAGTGAGAAACTTTCTCACACACAGTTAAATCTCGCAGCTGGCAAAGAATGGAGGGGGCTGAGTTTACCTATAAAATAATCCCATTCATTAATGTTGTTGCTGGGATTAGTGAGACCCAGCAACAGGAAGATTTTCTACATTTTTTCCCCCAAAGAAGCCTATACAGCCCCCAGAAATCCCCTAGGTTATGGAAGGAAAACGTTTTATTCTAAATGGAAGATAACATCTAGGTTATGATCAGGGATAAAATTTCCATACTTCATAGATTCCAAAATGTGTATTTTCAACTTTTTACATCCTTGCAATTGGGATGTAGATCATAATCACTGTTGGCCAGTTGGCAGTCATGATGTAGTTGTCGTAGTCTGCATATGGGCATCAACATGCACTGAATGGGTGTCTATGGCTTGCATGAAAATTCCTAAGACAACAGAAGATTCTCCTATGGCTCATGACCAAGGTGCTTAGTGGTATAGAGCATGCAAACATGGAAAACTCAAATCACACATTATCCAAAAGTGAAGATGTTTTAGGAATATCTCAACAGATTCATTTCACTTATATTCCCCTTTTTATGTATAATAAAGGTGTGTCTAAATAAATTGAAAATAAACCTTTCCATAGGTAAAAAGTAAAAGTTTGGAGTGATAAGAAAGCAGTGAGCCAGTTTAAGTGGCAGTATTTTTTAAATGTCTTAATCCTCCATAACATAATGGTTTGATTTCAATTAGTGATGTCTTAGATTTGATGAAATATAATAATTATCAGGTAGTGTAACACTGTGTTTATGAACTCTGGTTTTTTACAGCAGGTAACCTGCACAAAATTTGAGCTTGACAGCCCATTCCTTCAGTTGATTTTCTCAAAGTGCTCATCTCCATGCCTCAGTTCCTCATCTAGAAAATGCAGGTACCTATTTCATAATAGCAATAACAATGAGAGAATGCCTGTCAGACACTTAGCAGAGGGCACACAAGGTTTTAATATATGAGCAGCTCTTCATTTCCCATCTGCTTTGGCCAGGGCCTCAAAACATCATTTCTTTTTTCCATTTTCCTTGTGAGCAAGAGACTCTAAGAGAACTGTGTGGTTGGTTTTCTTATCATTTCTGCAAAATAATTTTAGTGGCCAGAGAGGAGAAAAATCCTCTAATAAAAAACCTATCACCAAGTTGAGCATACATAAGCAGTGCAACCTTCCCTCTTCACTCTGGAATATATATTTATAGCTACAGAGGGCAGATGAGGTCACACAGAAGTGGGTGGAAGAAGAGTCAGCTTATCCTGGGGTGGATATTAACCAATGGGAAGCAAGGGACAGGAGGAAGAGATAATTTCCACCTCTCTTCTCCATTCTCTGGTTCCTCCTTAGTTCTTTTGGAGAAGTTCAGTGTGCCAAGCAAATGTCCTCACTGTGGGGACTCACTATGCTACATGGAAATTCATTGTGAACTGGTGACCAATCCAGGAGCCCATCTCCTTGGAGACCTTGCATCATTTCCTTTTCCCTCCCCATCACCATCGTGGGCTTGCACCTCCCAAATAAAATACCAGCACTTAATCTTTGCCCTGTCCCTGCTTTCTAGAGTATTTAGCACATTCCCATGACCCACACATTGGTTAGCAGGTAGAGCTCCTAGGCAGCCTGGGTAATTTTGGTCTGAGGCATTTCTAGAATCAAGGCCATGTGGTTTAGTTCAATGCAGATGAAATTGTGAAGCCATGTGCCCTAGATTCAAGCTTTGGCTCTAGACCTTATTAACTGCGTGACCTTTAATCTCTCTCATTGGTCTGATGGAAATAACATTATCAGCTGTCCTTTTCTTGAAATGTCATCACCAAGATCAAGAGAGAGAAAGTTTGAGAAAGTAATGTATAAGCCATAAAGTAGCATACAAGTGATAATTATTGCTGTCAAACATGAATATTTTCCAAAGAACTCTGCTGCCATATTCTGTCAATACAAGTGTAGTGTTAAAAGTTTATAAAGTTTTGAGAAAAATTTAGGTATTTTATTGCATTAGTTTTTTAGGACTGCTGTTACAATGTACTACAAATGGGTGGCTTAAAACAATAGAAATATATTCTCTGACAGTTCTGTGGGCTAAAAGTCCAAAATCAAGGTGGTAGCAGGACTATGCTTCCTGCAAAGGCTAGAATCCTCCCTTATTTTTAGCATCTAGTAACCCCAGGTGTTCCTTGGGCATAGGAATTCCTTCAACTCTGCCTCTGTTTTCACATAGTCATCATCTCCCCTGTGTCTCTCTGTGTCTCTAAATCTCTCTTTCCTTATAAAGACACCCATAATTAGATTTAGGGCCCACCCTAATCCAGTATGACTGCATCTTAATTGATTATATCTGTAAAGACCTTTCTTTTTTTTTTTTTTTTCTTTGAGACAGAATCTCACTCTGCCCTGGCTAGAGTGCCGTGGCATCAGCCTAGCTCACAGCAACCTCAAACTCCTGGGCTCAAGCAATCCTTCTGCCTCAGTCTCCCGAGTAGCTGGGACTACAGGCATGTGCCACCATGCCCGGCTAATTTTTTCCTTATATTTTTAGTTG
>CAUYRT010043324.1:0-21335 GCA_963574885.1 Lepilemur ruficaudatus | reverse complement strand
CTACAGGCATGCGCCACCATGCCCGGCTAATTTTTTCTATATATTTTTAGTTGGCCAATTAATTTCTTTCTATTTGTAGTAGAGACGGGATCTCGCTCTTGCTCAGGCTGGTTTCGAACTCCTGACCTTGAGCAATCCGCCCACCTCCATCATTTAATTTCCCCAACCACATTATTGTCATCCTCCTTATTGAGATAGAAACTAGAGCTCAGAGGGGTTCAGTAATTTGCCCAAGGTCACACAGGTGGGAAGGGGCAGCGCTGGTATTTCTAACCCACCCAAGTTAGGCCACGCACCAGGGATTTCCACGTTTCTCCTCTGTTCGCAATATCTGAAAATCAATCGTAACGAGGTAAGGATATCACCACTGAGCAACCCTGGGCGATCCCTGCCCCTCTCGGGGCCTGTGTCATCACGTCTTTGACATGGGCACAATTTTGTCTCCCGGACCTACAGCACGCACCTGGATCTTCGAAGCGCCCAGGGAGTTGCACGCATGCGCCAGGCCGTCGGGGCGGATCCCACGGGAGCGGGCGGAGACGCGCGCCTGATCCTGGGCTTTCAAAAGTTACCTGCTGGTGGGGGCGGGAGTTGGGGGAGTTACCGGCTGCGCGCGCGCCGGCCCCGCCCTCGGCCTCTTCAGGCACCTGTTGGCTTGAGGGCCCACTCGGCCGCAGCTGCCACCCAATAGGCAGCCTCCCTGAGCCAGTCCAGCCCCGCCCACCTCCCGGATCCACCAATCCCCGACTGGCCGCGGCCCCCTCCCTCGGAGGGCCCGCCCCTGTGGGCGCTTCTTCCGGGTGGGGCCCCCGGCCGAGGCAATGGCGCCCTGGGCGCTCCTCAGCCCTGGGGTCGTGGTGCGGACCGGGCACACCGTGCTGACCTGGGGGATCACGCTGGTGCTCTTCCTGCACGATACCGGTGAGCCGGACCCCGCGCGACCCCGGACCCACCCGCTCCCACCTGGTTCCCCAGACATTTGGGTCCCACAGGGTCCCCCACCTGATCCCCAGAGATCCTGGGATTGATCCGATCGCCGCCAACTCCTGAAGCCCCCTCCCCATCACTTCAAGAGCCACCTGCTCACCGCCTGATACCCAGTTGATCCCTAATTAATATCATCTTCCTGATCACTGCCTGGTGCCCTGTCCATCCCAGGACCCATCTGGTGCCCACTGGGTCCGAGCCCCGTTTCCCCTGATCCTTCCCGGGAATTCACTCCCAACGTTTTCATCCATAAGATTAGGAGGATCAACTAGATCCAAGGATTGGCATCCCCCCCACACCCGTCCACACCACTATAGCCACTAGCTGCCCAAGTCCATAGGGGAGCGGTCTGTCTCCCATGTTTCTATGGTAGCGCCCATTCCCCCTCCCAACTTTCCCCTCCGTAGCCCCCTACCCAGCCTCTCAATGGTCCAGCCTCAGTCCTTGCACTGGGGGCCCTTCTCAGTTTGCTCCCAAGACCTCAAATCTCCTTCACTGCCTTCGCCCTTTAGCCTAAAACCTTGCTCAGCTCTCCCCATCAGGAGACACCCTCTCAAACCACACCTCTTCCTTCTCTGCTCCCTTTTACAACCAAGAGGCACCAGAGTTGTCCACACTCCGCCACCTCCGCTGATGCTCCCTCATTCCTCACCACCTCCCCCAGCCCCTGCTTCCCCCAAATCTCCAGTCACTCCCATGGGCTTAAACCCAGACTGGACCCTTGCTGGCCTGGGCTCCCCTCATGCCCCTCTGCGGCATCTGAGCCCACCTGGTCCACCCTCCTCCGTCTCTGTTTCCTGTATGTCAGACCTGGCCAGTCTTTCCCCGTTGGAAAGGCAGAGACCCAGGATCCCTCCTCCCTCTCTCCCACATCCATTCAGATCTGGTCCCCTTCACCTCTCCTCTCCCGCTTCCTGCCAGATCTTGTTCAGCCACCATCTTCTTCCTCTTTGCCAGACCCTGCAGCCAGGCTTCCCTCTTACCCATCTTCTCTCCAGCAGAGGGAGGGCTTTCAGAAAACAGATCTGGCCCTATAACCTTCCATGGTTCCCTATGACCCTCCAGATAAAGTGCAGATGAGCTGCTGGCCACACATGGTCACCCATGGATCCCCACCTCCAGGCCTTTGCTTGGCCAGGAGAAAATTTCCCCACCACCAGCTGCACCCCAGCGCCACCCCCTCCTGTTCTGCCCCGGCCCCAGCCTCACTGTCCTCCTCCGGCCCCTCCAGAGCTTCGGCAATGGGAAGAGCAGGGGGAGCTGCTCCTGCCTCTCACCTTCCTGCTCCTGGTGCTGGGCTCCTTGCTGCTCTACCTGGCCGTGTCACTCATGGACCCAGGCTACGTGAATGTTCAGCCCCAGCCCCAGGTAACCAGGGCCCCTGTGGACCTGAACCCCTCCTTCCATCAGCAGGGACCCAAGGCCTCAGTAACGGTCTCCATGCCAGGCCCTGTGCTGCAGGCTCTTGGGGGGCATCTCAGTGAATCCTCTTCCCAGCCCTAGAACCGCATCCCATCATGAGGAAACCACTGAGGCCCAGAGAGGGGAAGCTACTTGCAAACATAACACAGCCTCGCTCAGTCCAGGGCACTCTGCCCCATCCCACACCTCCATTCTGCATGGCATGGACTCTAAACTCTCCACACCCAGAGCTAAGTTGGCCCCAAGGGAGATGCCCACCTGTGCCATCTGCCCCCCAGGGGACCCCATCTTACACCCTGCCCTCATTTTCAGGAGGACCCTAAGGAGGAACAGACAGCCATGGTTCCTCAGGCCATCCCTCTTCGGCGCTGCAGATACTGCCTGGTGCTGGTGGGTGATGCGCAGCCCCCGTGGGAGGGGTCAGGGCAAAGCTGACACTCCCTGACCTCCTTCCACCCCCATGCTGTGGTCTCATGACTCCTCCAAAGCCTCCCAGATTCAGGCCCTGATCCCTGGCCCTCCCCTCCCCTCAGTGTTGGGCCCACAGTGGGGCTGGCGTCGAGCTCAACTCCCCTCTGTGCCCACAGCAGCCCCTGCGGGCCCGGCACTGCCGTGAGTGCCGCCGCTGCGTCCGCCGCTACGACCACCACTGCCCCTGGATGGAGAACTGCGTGGGGGAACGCAACCACCCGCTCTTCGTGGTCTACCTGGCGCTGCAGCTGGTGGTGCTTCTGTGGGGCCTACACCTGGCATGGTAGGTGTCACCGCCACCACCTGGGGGAGGGTGGGCAGCATGCACCCACGTGTGTGTACAGAGCCAGGGCTCCCTGGGGCCTGGCACAGGGAGGGAGGGGCTCCCCTGCCTGCCCCTAGCTCTGGTCCCTGTTGGTCCCACAGGTCAGGCCTCCGGTTCTTCCAGCCCTGGGGGCTATGGCTGCGGTCCAGCGGGCTCCTATTCGCCACCTTCCTACTGCTGTCTCTCTTCACGTTGGTGGCGGGCCTGCTCCTGGCCTCACATGTTTACCTGGTGGCCAGCAACACCACCACCTGGGAGTTCATCTCCTCACACCGCATAGCCTACCTCCGCCAGCGCCCCGGCAATCCCTTTGACCTCGGCCTGACCCGAAACCTGGCCCACTTCTTCTGCGGGTGGCCCTCAGGGTCCTGGGAGACGCTCTGGGCTGAGGAGGAAGAGGAGGGTAGCAGCCCAGCTGTTTAGGCTCACTGGAGACAGGGCAGCTATCTCATGCCTGAAAACCAGAGGGGCTGTAGCTGCCGGGGGCGGCTCTCGGGGGCCTGGGGCTGTTCACTCGGGCTTCAAGACAGACTCCCTGTCTCTGGGCATTTCTGCCTTCCACAGGAAGAAGGGGAGGAAGAGAACCCTGTGGGGGACACAGGCCCAAACAGACCCAAGGTCCCCCCCAACCCCAGGCCAGGCTGCCTCCAAGCACAGTTTTACAAGTTTAATAATCCATAAAGCAAGTCAAGTATTAAAAAGACAAACAAAACCCCTCCTTACTGTGGCACCCCTGCTGGTCCAGGTCTTGCTGGGAGGCAAAGGAGAGGTGGGCAGGAGGGGGTAGGACACGCTTCATCTAGTGACACTGAGCAAAGCCCCCGACAGCAGCCCCGTGGCTGCCACGACAAGTCCCAAGGGCATATAAATAGCAGGCAAGACCTGGGCCTCCGTGCAGGGCACACAGCCCCGAGCACAGGCTTTAACCATCTGGGCAGGGGCGGAGGTGTCGGGAGCGGCCCTCAGGGCTCCAGAAATCGCTCTGACACAAAGTCAAAGTCCCGGAAGGCGGCCTGCTGGCAGGCACTGAGGGTGCTGCGGGGCGCAGGCGGGGTCAGGGCAGGCGGCAGCCCCGTGAACTCGCCCTCAAAGTAGCGCAGGTCTGCAGGGCCACAAAGCGTGGGCACGAAGGGGGGCCGGACGGTGCGGGCGAGCAGCGCCTGCCAGTCGGTGGTCTGGGGGCAAGGGCAGAGGTGCCTGAGGTGGCAGGAACGGCAGCCCCCAGGGGTCACTCCGTGCCACCCACCCTGCCAGGCACTGGGGACCACGGCTGCCTCGGCCACTCACCCTGAAGAAAGGTTGGATCTTGATTTCCTCAGCATCCTGCTCACCTGCCCCCAGGCGCTTCTCCGGGCACTTCTGGAGGAGCTGCGCAGCAGGACAGGTGCTCACTTGGGGCACGCAGCCCCAGGCACTGCCCACTTCCACTGGCACAAGGGAGCTGCGCCACAGGGCCCCAGGGGTGGGCGGCAGGGGGCACATGAGCCATGAGCAGCTGTCCAGCCCCCTCCCCCCATCCCTGCTGCGCTCACCTTCTGAATGAGCTCGAGCCCCTGCACCGACAGAAAGCGGGGGTATGGGGCATCCGCATTGACAATGCAGTCAAACACTTCCTCCTCGGTGTCCCCTGGGAATGGGCACTGTGGAGACGGGGGCTCAGCGGGGTGCCTGGGCCACCAACCCCCAGACCTGGAGGCCCCGGCAGCCCACTCCAGCGCACACCTCGCCCACCAGCATCTCGTAGAGCAGCACGCCCAGCCCCCACCAGTCCACAGCACGCGTGTACGCCTCCTGGGTCAGCACTTCGGGGGCCAAGAACTCTGGGGTGCCACAGAAGGTGCTTGTCCGGTCCCCAAAGCCAATCCCTGCAAACCAACACACACACCAATGCCTGCTCGGCATGTCCCGTTCACAGTAACCTCTGTGCTTGTAAGAACCAATAGCCGACCCTTAGGATTCCAGGAACCCAACCCTGTGCCAAGCCCTGCCGGGTACCTGACAAGGTGGGGACGGTTACAGTGCCATTTGCCTGTGTGAGGAGGTGGAGTCTCAGCCAAGCTCACATGCCAAGGTCCCACAGAACGCAGGACCCAATGCCCAGACCCAACCACAGGCTCTCCCTCAGGCCAAGTGTCGGCTGGGGCCCTTTAAAAGCCTCTAGGGCTAGGAAGCAGGGGCCAATGTGGCCAGCTGTTCCCTAGAACAAGGGCAGGGGGAGTACCAGCGCATCATGGGTGGGAGGTGATTTCCTGGGAGATGCCCCCTGCCCGCCACCCTGCCGGCCCGCACGGGGTAGGTAATGCTGGAGGACATGCATCCCGATGGGTGACCCCCACCTTCCTTGCATAGCCCAAAGTCTGCGATCTTCAGGAAGCCCTGGGCGTCCAGCAGAAGATTATCCAACTTCAGGTCCCTGAGTGCAAGGGGGCATGTCAAAGCGGCTGAGAAGGACTGAGACCTGGGGAACAGAAACTGCCCCCAGAGCAGCCCAGGAGGGCAACAACTGCCTCCCTCCCTCCCGCCTCAACCTCCCATGGGCACCCATGGGACCAAAGCTACCTGTAAATGATCTTCTTCTCATGTAAGAACTGTAGCCCCAGGACCACGCAGGCCAGGTAGAAGCTGGAGGGGTGGTATGTGGGTGAATTCAGGCCCAGGACAGGCACCAGGAAGCCATGGCCCGGAGACACCTGAATGTCCTGGCCAGAGTCAGATATCGGAGAGAGACTGGGACAAACATCCTGCCTGGTCCTGGGGAGGCTCGGTTGTCCCAAGGTTGCTGCACACTTACAACCTAACCTTCCTGGGCCCTTAAGTTGTGCCAGGGACCGTGCCAAGGGTCCTGTGTCCTCCCGGAAGGCTGCCGTTGATGCTCATTATCTCATTATGCCTATTTTTCAGATGAGGATCTGAGACTCCAGGTGACTGACCTGCCTGGGGTCACGCAGCCAGGGGCAGGGCTGATGTGCCAATTTAGGTCTAACTCCAGAGGCTGCGCTGGAGGGAAAAAATAACTCCAGCTGCCAGTCCCCGTGCCAGGCAATTTATAAACGCTACTCTCATCTATGCAACCCTGTGAAACAGTCATTACAAGCCCGATTCATGGCTTCATAAATGGAAGCCAAGGGGCATAAATGCTGAGAGCTGACGCCAGGATGGGAACCGAGGCCTCCTCTGCTAACAGGCACCCTGGAGGCAGGAGGAGGAAGGGAGCAGCTCTGGGGACCCAGGGGAAGTTTTCTGGAAGAGGCAGACAGGAGGAGGGGGAACCCACCAGGCCTGGGGCTCAGGAAAGACGTCCTCATGGATCTGCATCATGAGGTCACCACCGGGCACAAACTCAGTCACGAAGCAGGCGTGGCTGGAGGTCTGGAAGCAGGCAAGAAGGGAGAGCAGGAAGGGGTGCCCCGTGCAGCCCACCGCCTCCAGGATCCGCTTCTCGCAGTATAGGCTGCAGGGGAGGCTGGGGTCTTAGAGGGAAGGAAACCCTCTCCCAGCTGTGCCCTGCCCTCCACACAACACCACTGGCTCGCTGGGCCCTCAAAGTGCTCAGTGGGTAGAGTGGTGGTTTCTAAATATCAAGGGCTCACATGGGTCATGGAACCTGTATAACTGCTAATGCCCCCATTTTACAGAACAGCAAACTGAGGTGCAGAGAGAAGAGGGAACCTGCCCAAGGATACGTAGCTGCGAGCACCAAAAAGAGGACGCAGGCCTGCCTGGCCCCACAGCATCACTGCTTCAAAGCCCCAGGAGGCTTCAGCTGCCTTCTGGGTGTTCAAAGCCCAGGCCAGCCATCCAGGGTGATTTCCAGGGCCAATGGCTTCAGTGCCCCCCAGCTCTGGTACGCACCTCTCTACCTCGTCCCGGCCAAGCACCTCCTGTTTCTTCAGTGCTTTGATGGCGTAGTACTTCCCTGTCCCCTTGAACTGGACAAGGAGGACCTGGGGACCAGGGAAAGGCTGGGCTCCAGGTGGGCTGCACAGGGGCCTTCACTTCCTCACCCCCACAGATCAATGTCCTCCTGGTTAATGTGCCAGGGCCCCCCCACCCCACTGCACCCTCCTCAGCACACTACCTTCCCAAAGTGGCCGCGGCCAAGCACGGCCAAGCAGCGGAAGTCCTGAAGTCGGGGTGGTTTCCTGCAAGAGAGAGGGCACAGGAAGTCCCCAGGACAAGGGCTGGGCCTCCATCCAGAGCCACTCCAAGCCCTCCATGCCCAGTTAGAGGCTGTCCCCAGCTATGGCGCTTGAGGAAGAGCCCTGCAGTGAGCACCCCTAGAACAGCTGATCCCGGAGTCTGGCATGCAGCTGGAGCTCAATAACATGGGTTCAGTGAGTAAGGACCAGCCAGTGCGCACACCCAAGGAGCCACCAAGCCATGCATGAGTGGGGATACCGATGCTCAAGTATGATGCGCACCACATGGGGGTACCTGGCAGGGGAGGCTGGTGGAGATGGCCCGAGTCCAGTCCTGGGCTCCATGTGGGGGCGTTTGATGCGCTGCGAGGGCAGAGGGGCTCAGGGCAGGGCTGGGCTGCCTCCCCTCGTCCCCTCCAGCCTGCCAGCCCCTCCCAGGCGGCCCCAGGGCCTATGAGCCCCCCTGCCCCTCACCGGGGTCTCCTCGGGGGTTGGCTCCTGGGGCAGGTAGAGGCGTGGGGGCTTGGGTGGGGGCTTCATCTCTTCTGCCAATGGGGTCTTCTTGGGCAGGAAATTACTGTGGGGGTGGAAGCAGACACATGGCCCAGCACAGGCAGATGGAATAGCTGGAGGGACACACACACAGGGCAAGGGGCGGAGCAGCAGGGACAGACACCGCCTGAACCTGGAGAGTGGCAGCCACCACCGAGAAGCATGCAGTCCGGAGCATGCGGCTCCTCACCTGGGGGAGGCAGGGTCGGAGCCCCCCCGGGGTGTAGTCGGGGTCTGAGGGCACCCTTTGGGGGGGCTGATCGTGCTTGGGGAGCTGCAGGGGGGCAGCAGGCTCATGACCAAGCGCCCCCAGGCCGCCATGCTGAGGTTCATCTGGGAGGCCCTCAGGAAGTCCTGGCCTGGGGACAAGGGGGGAGCTCAGTCTGGGTACCCTGGGGACCCAGCCCTGCTCCCCACATGCAGAGCCCCACGCCCACAACACCTCTGCGTTTAGAGAAAACGCGTTTCTGCCTCTGCAGCCGGGGCCGCCTCTCAATGACAGGATCACAGAAGGTCACCTGCAGGGGCAGAGGGCAGGGTTGAGGACTGGCCCCCTCCCACCCCATCTGCCATGGCACTTCCTCTGCCCCAGGAGCTCAGCCCAAGCTCCCAGTGTCAACAGATGCACGAGCCAAGAAAATGGCTTCAATGTCCTCATTGGTACCAGTGGAGAAACTGAAGCCAAGAGAAGAGAGGCACTTGTCCAGGGTCACAGCTGAGACAGGCACAGCTAGGCAGGCCTCCAGATGTGGCCCCTTAGGGGCAAGCGACTGGGAGTCCTTATTCCTGGAGACTGGCCCTCTCTGGTCCACAGTCTCAATCCCTACACACAGCGGGTCAGTCTTGAAGGCCCTTGTCACCCTGTGCACCCAGGGGTCCACCAGGTCAGAGGGCAGGGGAGTGAGCACCTGGGCAAAGAGCCGCCCCTGTGGCACCAGGCTGAGGGACAGCTGGTGACAGGCATTGTCCAGGAAGTCCTCGAGCCTCAGGAAGGCCACGCCACACAGCTGCCGCCAGTCCCGCCAACGCACCCCGATCTCCAACTCGCGGGCCTACACAGAGGAGCCAGGCTGAGGCTGGGGCACCCCAAGAGCCCCGACCTCGGCAGCTCCACTCCATCCCAAGGTCACCCCAATCATGCAAAGGCAGCCTTACTCGCTCCAGTGGGATGACAAAGGTCTGGTCCCAGGACTGCTGGGCGACTTGCCCCCAGCCTGTCTGGCCCACAGTGCGGTTGTCCACCTTCAGCACAGCCAGCACCTCACCTGCGGGGCCAGAGCTGGCGATCAGAGCAGGTCTAGGGCAGGAGTCCCCTGCAGCCCCGCATAGCTCCTTCCCCACTCACGGGCCAGTTCGCCTCCACCACGCTGTTGCCTTGCCCTGGTCCGAAGCCAACCCTCAGAGGGGCTGCCAGCCAGCGCGGCCACCGGAGAACGTCCAGGCACAGCTGTCAGCAGCTGCTCACAGCCCAGGAGGCGGACCTGCAGTGTCCCTGTGGGCGGGCATTGTCAGATGCCATCTTCCCACTGCCTCCACCAATGTGCCCTGACATCCTGGGAATGCCACTCTCACCAGAAGGTGGCTGAATCCAGACCCTACCCATGTTAGGCCATAGTAGCCACCTGCCATCCTTGGGCAGAACTGGCTGTCCCCTCCACGTGTGAGGGCAGCAGGGACACAGGTACGGAACACAACCCAGACCTCAGCAGGGCTTCACCGAGCCACAGCACGTGGCGGGATGCTGCTCAGGGCCCAGAGAGCACTGTGGCAGAGACAAGAGCTTGGGGCAGGGAGCAGGAAGCCTGACCTCCTGTGCTGTCTCACCTACCCCAGGTCTCAGCTTCTCCATCTGAGCAGGGGAGGTAAGTCCCAACTCTGCCCAACCTCCCTATTAGGTATGAAACATGCTTTGCCAATCACGTGGGTTCATTTTTAGGGTACCTACAGTTCTGTCTCTCAAAGGGTAGAGGAAGCAGTGGGAATCTAGCAACTTTTGAGGATACAAAGTGGGCCCAAGAGCACCATTTAAGGAGTCCAGGCCTAAGGGTTACACTCAGAGAGCCCTTATAATCAAGGCAGGTGTTCAGAATGGGAAGACCTTGGAAAGAAGACTCAAGGAACTGGAGCGTTTAGCCAGGAGCTAGGGTAGGGTGGCCGCGAGTAGTTGGATTCCATGCCTTTTAACAAACTGTTCCCTCTGCCTTCCCCAACTCATCTCCTTGGCCACTTAAGTACTCCTATAGGTTCTTCAAGGCCAAGCTCAAGCACCACTTCCTCCAGGAAACACTCCTTGATTCCCCAAGGCCAGGCGAGGGGGCCCCATCCAGCCCCTGCGCTTCGTCTTCTCAGCTCTGCTGCCGGTGGAAGGGGGCCGGTCTGCCCCGTACCCCACTCTGCGCAGGCAGCCGCCGGTCCTCCTGGCTTGCACTGTGTCTCAGGCAGGAAGCTCAGTGCTGCAAAGCCCAAGCTCTCACATTATTTGTTGATTGAGACAAGGAGATTCATCTCAGCTCAAGAAAGAACTCTCTAACAGTCCGAGCTGCCAAGGACTGGGTACCAAGGCCTCCAGGTCTGCGGGCTCCCTAACGCTAGCACTTAAAGCATTGTTACAGTTATTTCTTTAAACAGTAGCTACGTTGTCCCAGCGCAGACTCTGCCAGGCACTGCGCTTAGCACTGCGTGTGCAACAAGTCACTGTACTTTCACAGCAACCCTATGAGGGAGGTGCTACAAATATAATCATCCCCATTCTGCAGATGGATAAACAGCTTCAGAGAGGGGATGTCAGGTGCCCAAGGTCACACAGCTAGTGGGTGGTGATGCCAGGATCAGAATTCCTCCCCGAAGTGCTTCCCCACCGTGCTTCTGGGTCCTCCCCAAAAGGGAAGGAGAGCTCTGAAGTGGGAGGGACTCCCGGCTACCTGTCAGGGCGGTGGGCTTCACAAGTGTCCCCGAGGGTGGGGCGCTCCCAGGTACCGCAGTCTGCAGCTCCCGGGCCACTCTGCTGCGCAGAGGGTGAGCAGGCGGCAGTCCCTCCAGCAGCTGCTCCAGGGCCAGCCGAAGGAGGTCCAGTTTCTGGGAGGACTCTTGGAGCTGGGCCTGGGCCTGCAGAGGGGACACAGACAGGGTCAGGACCATGGGATACGTGGGGCAGCAGTGGCCCAGGCCACCCAGAGATGCCACCCACATGACATCTCCACGGAACGTGCCTCCTGCCACTGTAGAGGGTGGTACGGGAACAAACAGACCCCAGAGAGGGCAGCAGGGAGGGGCTGGGGCCTGACCTCAGCCAGCGCCTTGCGGTCCTGTGTTCTCCGGCTACCGAGCAGCTTCACCACGTTCTTGGCGCCCTCGGCCACGGCAGCCTCCACACGCAGTCGGTGCTGCAGTTCCTCTGCCAGCAGCTCAGGGCCTGGGGGAGGAGGATAGCCCTCAGGCCCTGCCCAGCCCTGCCGGCCCTGCCGCCTTCTCAAGGCCTCACCTGGCTCAGGGGACTCGCTGGCCTCCAGGCTGCTGATCTTCATCCGCAGCAGGGCCACCTTCAGCTGGCTGTCCCGCAGTATCTGCTGGGCAGCTGCCAGGAGCTTCTTCTCCTGCGGCGCCGTGATGTATGTCCCATCAGACCAGTTCTCAGCCAGAGTCCACCCATCAGACCAGGGACAGGAGCCGAGCCTCCCTCGGTAGGCCAGACGCTAGAGTCAAGCTTCCCTGGCCAGGCCTAAGCCTCCCCCATCCGATCAGGTCCGGGGCCAAGCCTTCCTGTCAGACACGGACTGGGGCTCCCCACATCTTACTGGGAGGTGGGACTGCGGACTGGACTGGGATCCCACTGGACCGGTGCAGGGCCTTCTCTGTTAGTCTCGGGCTCAGGGCCACACCTTCCCGCCCAGCTGGGGTTTGGGGTGGCATTTCCCCCAGCAGACTGACCTCTAGGGTCCATGGCGGGCTGCATTTCCCTATCAGGATCGGCAGAGCTGCCCCTCCCCTAATGCCTGACAGCCAAGTCTCACCAGAGGGTGTCTGGGGCTGTGCCTCCCCCATTGAGCCGGGGGCCTCACCTTGGGGGTGCCACTGGCACACGTGTGGGTCATGTTCTCGGCCCCCTGCTTCACCTTCAGCTCCACCTGCAGCTGCCTCCGTAGAGCCTCCAGGTGCCGTGCCCTGGGCTGCTCAGCCCCCAGCCGGGGGCCCAAGGCCACAGGTTCTGTCGCAGGGAGTGTTCCCATCACCTACAGCCCAGACCCCCATGGCCTAGCTGTCCCCTCCCTCCCGTCCTGGGCTATCGGCGGGGGCTCCGGGAGGAGGCTCAGGAGGCAAAGCAGTCTCCGCACAGGGCCAGGGCCTAGGTCAGCCTGCAGCCTCCCGTCCCGAGGGGTCTCAGCTCCTCACTCACCAGCCTGGCCAGGCCCGGGGCCAGGCAGCAGGATGCGGGCGTGCAGCTCCCGCAGTTCTCCGTGCAGCTGCTCCAGACGGCGGTTGGAGGAGCGCAGCAGCTGCTGCACGTGGCCCAGGTGGCGGCGGTCTGTGGCCACCCGCCGCAGGTTCTCCATGCCTTCCTTGATTTTCAGCTCCTTCTGGATGGCCCGACGGATTGCCTCTTTCTCATCCTCTGAAGGCTGCTGGCCCGGCCCAGGCTGCGGAAGGGCGGAGAGGAGGCATGGGGTACAGCTCCTGCTCCCTGCAGATGGAGAGGGCGGAGGGACCGCACCCGGGACCCACGCACACAGGGCTTGGGAAGCATCTCTGCCCTTAGAGCCAGACGGAAAGCCCGAGGCCACTCACATAGCCCATGCTCCAGTCCTCTGCCGTTTAGAGAAGGGAAAGAGGAAACTGCTAACGCTTGTGATGCTCACTGGCGCCAGGTTCTGTTCTAAAAGCGCGGCGTACATTACCTCCTCACTCCTCCCAGCAGCCCCACCACGTAGGAGCAGTTATTATGCTTATTTTAGAGATGAGGAAACTGAGACCCAGAGAGGTGAAGTAACTTGCCACAGTCGAGACAGAGGAGAGGCCACTCTCTTGGGGGCTGGTGGGGATGGCCACCCTGCCAGCCATGGGGAGCCAGGCTGCTCTAAGCCTGGGAGCCAGAGTAAAATCTGGGAGCCAGAAAAAGCTCAGCGCTGAAAAGGGATTCACCCAAAATCTCCTGGAGAAGGTAGCCAGTGGCCTGTGAGGCCAGGGCTTGTTCCCCACATCCCAATGCCACGTGGCCAAAGCGGAGGTACAGAGAGGGACTGGGGAGGTCTCCGGGTGCCCACTCCCAGCTTGGCTCCTGGGGGGAGGTAGATATCTCTCACTGCCTTACCCCAGGCTGGAGCCAGGAAGAGGAAAACCTCCTTTCCAGAGGCCGACATTTCAAACCAGCTAGTGCCAAAGGTGACCGACCGCAGGCCAGGTGACCCACAATGCCCCTCCCAACACAGACTCTTGCAGGGACCCCACCTTACCTCTCTGTGTTCCATCTCCTGAGCCTAGTGGAAGGGGAGGCGACCCCAGCCTCAGGGCCCCACCCCCCACCTCAGGCCTAGGCTGCGTCTGCTGGCTGGGCTGCCAGAGGGCAAGGGCGAGGCTCAGGAAATCCTTTGACCGCCCTAGGCAAGAGGGCCAGAGCCAAAGGAGCAGACAAAGATCCCATGGAGCTGGAGGCCCGGCCACCGGGGTCCTGAGTCACCCAGCCACCCGCTGCAGGGCGGAGGCTTGCAGGAAATCGGAAAATGTGTACAAGCCACGGCTGGAACAGGCGGAGGCACCTCCGGAGGAAGGGTATGGGAGGGGGTAGACCCAGCGTGAAGGCTCCCTAAGCGACTGGGGTGGGAGCACTCAAGGAGTCTCTGTCTACCACACCTCAACCCCAGCACAGGCCTGTGTGTGTCCTGTCTGCGCTGGGCTGGAATCCTCACCACACCCACCTCCTCTCTGCTCCCCGCTGGGATCCTATCTTATACACAAATGTCCCCGCCCACCCCCAGTTGCCCTGGGACAGGACACCACCTCTCCCTCCACTGTAACAGACGGACACACACAGCCTTGGCCCTTTGGGCCCGCGCGCATCTACTGCCATCTCTGGGCAGAAACCCCGGCCCCCTGGGAATTCTGGAACACTCTGTACCCGAAGGTTCCCTCCCCGGCGTGGGGCTAGGCCCCTCCCCCCACGCCTCGTGTGCACTGGGAAGGACCCTCCAGGTGCGCACACGCGTCCCTCTCTCCCGGCCCCCTTTGCTTTCCCGCTAATTCCCGTCGGCCTTAGAGTCCCACCTGGAAGAACCGATTTTAGGAAACTCTGGGGCCCACCCTGCGGAGTCAGATGTGCTACGGGCGGGTCTGACTCGAGATTCCAGGCTGACCTGGGGTCGGTTCCAGGGCCCATGACCGACCCAACCCGCGCTCAGGGCTGCCCTGCGAAGCTGTCGCGGGGCCGGGGCGGGGGCTGGGAAGGGCCTGGGAGGGGCTGGGGCGCGGCGAGCGAGGCTTCCCGCCCCCGGCCCCATTCACCTGCCGCGGCGCCCCCTCCTCCATGGCGCCGCTGCGGCCGCTCGGCCTCTCCTGGCGACCACTCGGGTTCCGGAAGCCGCGGCCCCTCCGCCAGGACTTTCAAACTTGAAACTTCCCGGGAAGCGGCGCTGGAGACCAGGGATCGGGCGCCCCCTCTCGAGATCCGCGGGCCCTCTGGGGACCTGGGGCCAGCGCCGCCTCTCGGCCGCGCCGGCTAACGCCGCAGAGCCCGCTCCTCGGGTCCGAGGCCCCGGCACCTCTCCCGGATCCAAAAGTCCGCGGGATTGCGGGTCCAGTACCCCGTCTTCTGCGGCCGCAGTTCCCGCTCGGCGTGGCGCTGGACTCTGCCCCGGGACTGGAGCGCAGGAGGGGCACCCCGGGCCCGGATCCTCCGGCTGTGCCCGGCCGCGCGCTCGGAGGGGCCAGCCCGGGTGGGGGACAGCGTCCCCTGCCGGCGTCGAGGCGCAGCCTGTGTCGTGGATCCACTCCCGCTGGGGCTGACCCCCTAACCCCGGCCCCGCCACCGCCTGGCCGCCGCCCCTAACGCGCTGGGCCTCCTCCTCGACCAAGTCCTTCAAGTCTCTCTTCGTCTCAAATGTCGTGGGTTTAAAATGGGCTAATCCCAAACTGTCGTCCCCTCGGAGTGGTTGGCCCTACCTAGATAGTATTCACAAGAACGTATACCTCAGAGGAAAATAAAACCTCACCCAAATTATGGTAAATTACAAATTACGGACGAATGAACTAAACGTCTCTCAGGCTCATCACTTAACTAGACTGAGCTTGCTGGTTCAGCCAGAGCGACTGTTCCAACTTGGCGCTAAAAAGCCCATCTAAACAAGAGAAAAGACATTTGCACCTTGTGAAGTAGCCACTGTCTCGGGAAAGTGATGACTAGCCCGCATGGGGTGTGCTGGCAAGGGCGGGCCTGTCTGGGGGATCCTGGTTCTTCACTGCCTCGTCTACGGTGGGCCATTCCAGCCACTTCTCAGCATCCTGTGCTTACCAGCACTTTGTGCCAGGATCACACTGGAAGAAGCCCCCTCTAAGGGGTCAGAAAGTGATGAAGGGTCAAATATTGACCCTGACTTGGAACAGGTACCGTGCAGCACTCTTACCGAAGGAAGCCACCTGTTTTACTTCACAGTGATCACCTCACTCAGGAGGGGCTGGAAAAAGTGAAACTGGCCAGCTATGGACAATGCTGGGTTGTCCCCCAATGGGAAATCAACCAAGTGGCATCAGTGTAAGCAGAGGCAGCTTGGTTCTGTGAGACATGCCCAGATTTCATAATCAAAGGCAAAATGTGACAAGTTTACACATTAGAGTTGTTGAGGGCTAGACATTAACACAAGCATCTGGCACATAGTAGGCTCTTTAAAATGAGGATTATCACCCGGGCGTGGTGGCTCGCACCTGTAATCCTAGCACTCTGGGAGGCCAAGGCAGGCAGATTACTCAAGGTCAGGAGTTCAAAACCAGCCTGAGCAAGAGTGAGACCCCATCTCTACTAAAAATAGAAATTGGCTGGCCAACTAAAATACAGATATAGAAAAAATGAGCCGGGCATGGTGGCGCATGCCTGTAGTCCCAGCTACTCGGGAGGTTGAGGCAGGAGGATTGCTTGAGCCCAGGAGTTTGAGGTTGCTGTGAGCTAGGCTGACGCCACGGCACTCTAGCCAGGGCAACAGAGTGAGACTCTGTCTCAAAAAAAAAAAAAAAAAAAATGAGGATTATCAAGCTGTCTTGAGGCAAAAGTTATTATCCATCATTTGAGAATTAAAAAGCTTCCGCTTCTCACCACAGCTTATCAAAAGCCCACTAATCAAATTAGCAAGCCTCCGCCCCTTTTAGGAACTCCCCCAATGGTGCCATCAGTCCAGCTAGCTAATTAACATTTTAAAATATGTATTTGATTTGGTAATTTGACTTGGTCAGTTCTAGAAGCCAAATGGGTAATCTGATCAGACAATGGGAGAGTGTTCACTTCTCATCTCAAGGTCCAGTTAGCTGGGAAGCTGAATTAGATGGTTTTTCCAAGTTTGCTGAGAAGTGTTTGTTTCACTGTTACACTAAGGGAAAGGAGTTCAATGGTAGCAAAATCCATCTAATGCCTCCAGGCTGGGCAAACCAGCAGGGAAACAAAGTCCTGCTCTGCTGAACTCTGACCAGATACCTGCATCTTACATCTGACAGTGATGATACTCCATGAGATTGGAATTCTTAGGAAAATGTAAGTTCATGTTCAACAACTAATGGATAGTGAATAGTTCAAACCAACTCTCCAGCTAATTGGCCTACAAAACTGTAAAACAGTAAACCTGAAAGGAACCTAAAACTTCCTAGCAGGAAATGTTTTCCCCCTTTCCATACACACAATGTTTTTCCTTCTCAGTATTGCAACTAGTCCATTTACATTTGGATTTGTCTCTGGGTAGAATCCAAGCTCACTTCACCAACTAATCAGGTTGGCACACACCCTCCACTTTAAAAGTCCTCACTACTCTTGTTCTGACCACAAAACAACAGCCCTTTCCCTCAGACCTGTTCAAAAGTAAACTTATAAGCTTTCATAAACATAGCCACGTATTCAAAAAGGGAATGGTCACTAATGGTTACCATAAACTTTTCAAAATGATAAAATGTCTTTTTTTGTTTTTTGAGACAGAGTCTCACTTTGTCACCCAGGCTAGAGTGCTGTGGTTTCAGCCTAGCTCACAGTAACCTCCAACTCCCGGGCTCAAGTAGTCCTCCTGCCCCAGCCCCCCGAGAAGCTGGGACTACAGGCATGCGCCACCAGCTACTTTTTTTTCTACTTTTAGTTGTCCAGCTAATTTCTTTCTATTTTTAGTGGAGGTGGAGTCTCACTCTTGCTCAGGCTGGCCTTGAACACCTGCCCTCAAGTGATCCTCCTGCCTCAGCTTCCCGGGTAGCTGGGACTACAGGCTTGAGCCACAACGCCTGGCTAATTTTTTCTGTTTATAGTTGTCTGGCTAATTTCTTTCTATTTTTAGTAGAGATGGGGTCTTGCTCTTGTTCAGGCTGTTCTCGGACTCCTGAGCATGCCTTGGCCTCCCAGAGTGCTAGGATTATAGGCGTGAGCCACTGCACCTGACCAAATGTCCTTTTTAACAATTGGAATAGCTATTCACTCATCTCTTAAAGAATTTGCCAGGTGCAGTGGCTGGCACAAGTAATCATGGCTATTCAGGAGGCTGAGGCCAGAAGTTCAAGACCAGCATGGGCAACATTGTGAGAACTTGTCTCTTAAAAGAAAATAGCCAGGCGTGGTAGCACATGCCTGTAGTCTCAGCTATTCGGGAGGCTGAGGTGGAACGATCCCTTGAGCCCAGGTGTTCAAGGCTGCAGAGACCTAAGATCCTGCCACCGCACTCCAGCCTGTGCAACAGAGCAGGACCCTGAGCAAGATCCAGTGTCTCTTAAAAAAATTTTAAAAAGCTTGTCTCAGTCTTCAGAAAATCCTGAAATTCTTCGCCCTTTGCAACAGAATTACATTTTTACAATAGTCAGAATGGGTTCATAGCAAAATCTAACAAAAAAGACAGAAAAACCAAACCTGTGTTTCTGGCACCAGTAAAATCATGAAACTACTTGTTATAAAACAGTAGTGATAGATTTATCAGATGAACCCAGAAACACAATTGTTTAGGAATTTTTTGACAGCCAAAAATCCATACCGGAGTAAAAAACCTCCTTTACCTTTTGGGAGCCAAGCAGCCAACGCCAAGTGAAACAAGCAGGGCAGATGTGAAGCAAATCTGTCAGCCAAACAAAATGTCTAGGTACTCTGTGGACCATTTAAACTCTACATTTTTGGGAGGCTGAGGCAGGAGGATCGTTTGATCCTGAGAGTTAGAAGTTGCAATGACGCCACCTGCACTCTAGCCTGGCAACAGAGCGAGACCCTGTCTTAAAATAAATAAATGAAATAAACACTATTAATACATTTTACAAGCCAGAGATGGGTGAAATTTTTTAAGAGCCTATTAATTAATGGAGGCCAGGGAATCCAGTTAAAATTAAGTCTTTTTGAAATCACTGCAGAAACAAGAGCGGCGAGGATGGTCTAAAACAGAATATTCCTTCCTTACTTCCAAAGATTGCTTGAGCTCAGAAGTTCGAGACCAGCCTGAGCAAGAGTGAGACCCCGTCTCTATTAAAAATAGAAAAAAACAAATCAGGCAACTAAAAATAGAAACAAAAAATTAGCCATGTGTTATGGCTTGAGCCTATAGTCCCAGCTCCTTGGGAAGCTGAGGCAGGAGGAACCCTTGAGCCCCCAGGAGTTTGAGGTTGCTGTGAGCTAGACTGATGCCAGGGCACTCTAGCCTGAGCAACAGAGTAGACGATCTCAAAAGTAAATAAAAACAGGGTCTTGCTCTGTCACCCTGGCTAGCATGCAGTGGCGTGATCATAGCTTACTGCAACCTCAAACTCCCAGGTTCAAGCAATCCTCCCATCTCCCCAGAGTACTAGGATTACAGGTGTGAGCTACTGTGCCCAATCCCTTCCTTAAGGTTTTGAAACTAAATGTAAGGATACCTTGCAAACTACTGTCCTCTATTCCAATTCATGTGGTTTTTAAATTCCCTCATGAGCTGAGTATGGCACAGCTTTGGAAGAGTACAGCCCCTTCCCAGAGAAGGAAATTACCTCAACGGCCATTATTTGCTCCTCTTTTTAAATGACCTTAAGCAAAGGAGCATACACACTTGCCTAAGGTCCAGTCCAACAATTCCTATTGCAATTGGGCACAAGGCACACTGGTTACTATGCAGGAATTTTCCTGGGTGCTAAGGTTGCCATTTTGCTTTCTCACAGCCTAGTCCTCTTTTACAACAGGGTAGTCTGGACAGTGAAGCAATAGTTGGGAGCAAACGATTGCCTTAAAGGGATCCCAATTTTTGACATTTCCCAAAAGGAACATTATATTTGATTGTAACCTATAACCTAAAAGCTCTAGAATCTCACCAGCACATAAAACCACCAGCTGTGCTAAGCTGTAACTTTGTGAAGCAGCATTACAGGTTTAAGTATTAATATTAGTGCGAGACTACAATACGCCCTTATCCTTGAGGGATACTTCCTAGACCACCCCCAGGGGCCACCTGAAGCCACAGATACTATCAACCCCTATATATTTTTTCCTATACATACATACCTATGACAAAATTTACAAAGTATTATGGTAAAATTTACAAATTATACTATTGTCCTCAAGGTATAGGGCTAACAAAAACTTACAAACTAAGCACAGTAGTAGGAAATTAATATAGAACAATCTTAACAATAAACTGTAATAAGTTATGTGAATGCAGTCTTCTCTAAATATTTTAACCACAGTTAACCATGCATAACTGAAACCTGGGATGAAAGACAACTATGATTTTCTTCCTAGGGAAAAGTCCTTTTGAGACTTCAAAATACCATACCCTTCCCCTCAAACTGTTTCCTACATTTCAAATAAATCAGAGTTTGTTCACTTTATACTGATCAGTTTAAGGCTTTTTATATAGATATACCTATAATTATTAAGCTATTTGACCAAGTTTTATTTTTGGTTTTATTGAGACGTCATCTCACTCTACTGTCTGTGGTACAGGGCAGTGGCATCATCATAGCTTACTGCAAGCTCAAAGGGATGAGGCCCAAGTGATCCTCCTGCCTCAGCCTCCCTAGCTGGGACCACAGGCATATGCCACCACGCCTAATTTTTATATTTTTTATAGACAAGAGAATCCTACTGGCCTTAAGTGATCCTTCCCAAGTGCTAGGATTACAGGCATGAGCCACTGTGCCTGGCTTGATTCAGTTTTCCCCCTCCCCCAGTCACCAAGAATGTGAACAAGGCAAAAAAACTAGCTTATCTAAATCCAACAGCCAAGTAACATTTCTCTACAAAACAAGGAGAATGACCCCAGTCCAAAAAAAATCTTTATGTTCCTTTATTGGAGCAAGATTCCTGATTGGTATACAGTGATGTATTTACTAAACAGAGACCTGTGCAGAAATTACATACTATCCATCTAGATAGGTTTTTGTTACACTTTGCCTATTGATGGAATAGTTCCATTTATAAAGTTTTATACATCAAAAAGTTTTGAATTTGACCAAGCTGTCCATTAATTCATCTCAAAAAAAGTGGCATTTAATTTCAGCTACTATATTTTACAGCATTAAAAAGCTTATGCATTAGGGAGCTTCTCTGCACAATGGCATTGAGCAGACAGAGTCCATTATACCACCCAGATTCACAGTCAGAGAGCTTTATGCTAAAGAGAGCTAGGACTTAGACAAAGTGACTCCTAACCACCAACATGGCCTTCTTACTCTGACAGTCTATCTTCTTGACCACATTTTACAGGGCCAATGAAGACATGGCAGTAACTGCCCCATGCGTAACTTGGCATTAGTGCACCAGGTCTGTTTGATGGTGGTGGCAGGCACTATTTTATATCCAGCTAAAAGGCCCATTTTAAAAACTGTCAATTGGAGATAAAAATCAAGGGCACAACTTATTTAGAACCAAGTTTTGAGCAATCTGGTATCCCAAATATATTTTCAGAAACCAGTGGCAACTGTATCCACGTTGCCTAGCCACGGACACATTTAATACATTGATTCAAATCCCTTTACTCAATCCACATAGCCCTGAGGTCATCCTGCAAAGTGCGTATCAAAAAATACGAAGTTAGGGTGACAAAGTTTGACAATGATGCTATACAAGTCAAACTTAGAAGATCATAGAAAGTACATCTATTCTGAGAGAAAAGCATCAAATCCTTTGTGTACACATTTAGTTTTATTGTAACAAAGCAACTTGTACACTTTTAACGTTTAAAACTCAGCATCATCTTTCCTTTCCAGTGAAACAAAAAAGAAAATTTAAAAATAAACAGGAACAAAATTACAATAGAGAATGTCAA